>NW_023611197.1:0-141095 GCF_013339725.1 Rhipicephalus microplus | reverse complement strand
GCAGAATGCGTGGACAGGAAGTCAAGGCCTAAGATTACGTCGCGCACTTAACTTCTAAGCACAAGGACTTCCTACGACAATATATTATTTTACGAAAAGACCGGGAGGATGCTGTCGTACCATCTGGCGGTGTACCCATTATAGCTGATCGTAGTATAGCATGCCAGCATTTGAAGCTCCGAACGGCCCTTGAGGCAGTGGCCATTCGAGCTGTACTTTTTAACAAACTCATTACCATATGTTCTGTGTACATACCACCACATCAACAGCTACACAGACGTGATCTATAATCATTAATAGATGAACTCCCAGAGCCGTTTCTGGTTCTAGGTGATTTTAATGCACACAATGTCCTGTGGGGCGATGCTCACTGTGATGCGCGAGGACGTCTCATTGAGCAGCTCCTTTTCACTTCTAGTTTATGTCTTTTAAATATAAAGGAGCCTACGTATTTTAGCCTTGTAAACAACACGTACTCCTCCATAAATCTTTGCATTTCATCAATGTCCATTTTACCTGTTTTTAAGTGGAACGTTCTTAAAAAACCTCATGGTAGTGACCACTTCCCAATCATCCTGAGTGCGCGGAACAAAGATCAACTACCCCCGCAGGTTCCTCGATGGAAGATTGACTCAGCTGATTGGGAAGGGTATAGAACTCTTACACACATGACATGGACTGAGCTTTCTGCCCTGATCATAGATGACGCTGTCACGTATTTTACAGCTTTTATACTTGATGCCGCATGTAAATGTATTGCCAAAACGAGTGGCATGTCTTCTAAACGGCGAGTCCCATGGTGGAACGACGCATGCAGGAAAGCACGGACCACTCTGAACAAAGCATAGGCGTTGCTTCGCGATTCCCCTACAGCAGAAAACCTGGAAAATTTCAAGCGGGTCAAATCGCAGGCAAGGAGAACGCGTCAACAAGCTAGACGAGAGAGCTGGACAAAGTTTATATCGAGTATCAACTCGTACACAGATGAGGGAAAATTGTGGAATAAGGTCAAGAAAATTAAGGGCCGACAAACGTATTCCCTTCCACTAGTAAATAGCCTCGGGGAAAGCTTGGAAGATCAAGCCAACTTTCTTGGCACACATTTCGAACACATATCGAGCTCCTCACACTACTCCGAATCCTTCCAGAATTACAAGGCACGAATAGAAAAATAAAAGTTAGAAAGAAAATCCGCAGGAAATGAGGCATATAATACACCATTCTGCTTAGCAGAACTGCGAACAGCACTCAGCTGCTGTAATACATCTACCCCAGGTTCTGACAACGTAATGTACGCGATGCTGAAGGAACTACCCTCCGAAACTAAAGAAATCCTCCTCTCTCTTTATAATCGCATATGGTTTTCAGGTGTGATTCTCTCCTCCTGGACGGAGGCTGTTATAATTCCAATTTTGAAGCAGGGAAAGGATCCCTCTACTGTATCAAGTTATAGAGCTATAGCGTTAACAAGCTGCCTCTGCAAACTATTTGAAAAAATGATTAATTGCCACTTACTCCACTACTTAGAAACAAACAATTTGCTCGACCCATACCAGTGCGGGTTTAGAGAGGGCCGATCTACCACCCGACCATCTTATACGTATCGAGGCACACATACGTGAGGCTTTTGTTCATAATCAGTTTTTCTTGATGATGATGGTAGATTTAAGTGGTGCAAGGGCAACTCAGGCCAAAGAGCGCCAAACACACGGTTTTTGGTCGATTTGATTATAAAAAGTCTACTCAGGGTGGCAAGAGTAAAAGAGTAGTGTAGAGAACTTAAACTTAGGTGTAGTGACTATGTGTGATGGGTTTAAAACGGGCTACGCTTATGGATTTTACAAAGTCATGCCGTGTCGTCAACAGTCCTTGTCAAGACAAGGAGTGCGTGCTGCATGACATTTGATAAAAAAAAGTCTCAGTGGTTCCCTCAGGACTGAGAGGAGGCTGAGATTAGTGAGAGTATGTTATGGAATGTAGGAAGCCTACACTAGCTAAAAACTTTAAGACTACTTTTGGGGGAAACAAGGGATCGTCTCCAACAAAAAATTGTGGATGAGGCGGAATGTGACATTTGTACAGCTTTGAAAAGTGACACAGTCTTTCTGGTTCGAGTTGCGGACAGGTAATTAGACCGTGAACGACAGACAGCTCATCACCACATTTTGCACAATGTGGTGCTGGAGAGTTCTTTAAAAGGTGCGAGTGTGTTGCATGTGTATGACCGATCCTGAGTCTGCACAGTGCAACCTCTTGGTGCCTGTTACGTTTTTCAGTCAGGTATCTTCCTATTCTTGGCTTTACTAAGTGCAGTTTGTTTGCGTTTGCTGCGTTCCATTCTTCTTGCCATTGTCTACGCATTCGGGATATGATGAGTGGCCTCAGGTCCTCATACGGGATGGTGTTTACGTCAACTGATGGGCGGAGTGCTGCTGACTTCGCAAGTTTGTCCGCTATCTCATTGCCAGCAATGTTGCAGTGTCCCGGAATCCAGCATAGCGTGATTTTGAGCTTAGATTTGCGGGCTGACATGATGCATTTTTGAAGTGTATTAGTAACTGGGTTTTTGAGTATCTTAGTGGAGGACAGCGCAGTCTCAGCACTGAGAGAATCTGTGTATATGATTGAGGCTGGCTCTTTCTCCTTTAAAATGTGCGTTACAGCTAAAAGTATGCCATAGCATTCTGCAGTAAATATACTGGTATGTTCGTTCATTGTTCTAGATTCAGAGAAAGCGGGACCGTGTGCCGCACATGCGACTGCGAAGGACTTGGAGGCATCAGTATAACATTCAGCACACCTGTATTTGGCCTGCAGGTACTTGAAGTGTTGATCGATCGCGACTGGGTGGCCATTTTTTTCTACCTCTAGGAATGACAAGTCACAATCGATAGCCTGCATTTCCGAAGGCACAACAGTGTCCTTGTGAGAAGTTAGTTGAAGACTGGAGACCGGTATGTGCATATTTCCAAGGTGTGAGGCCACTCTGAGGGGATACGGTGGCGTAGTTGATGGTCGCCTCAAAAACAGGGGGGCGTTCGATGTATCCTGCAATAGCGCACGAGCTTGGTGGTCGATATGGGAAAGCACCTTGGTGGCATACGTGACACTTGTAAACTGACGTCGCCGTTCTAGTGACCACCGGTCTGTCTCAACATACAGGCTGGCTGTTGGGCTGGTCCGGAAAGCACCGCTGGCCAGCCGAAGCCCAAGATGGTGCACTGGGTCAAGCATCTTCAATGCAGATCTTGAAGCTGACTCGTAAACCACCGAGCCGTAATCGATACGTGATAGCACTACACTGTTGAGAAGGTTCAGTAGACAGTCACGGTCTGTGCCCCATGACTTATGTGAGAGAATCTTGAGCAGGTTTAAGGCTTTCAAGCATTTAAGTCGTAGCTGTTTGATATGTGCAACAAAGCTGAGCTTTTCATCAACCACAACACCTAAAAATTTGTTATCTTTTTTGGTAGTTATGGTTTGTCTGTTAATTGAAATATTGGGGTGTGGCCTTATGCCACGTAGTTTTGAGAAGAGTACGCAAACAGTCTTGTCACAGTTAAACTTAAACCCATTTTTGTCTGCCCAGCTTGACAGCTTGTTTACTGCCAATTGAATCTGACGTTCACATGTGGCTAGGTTGCATGATTTGAAGCTGATCTGAATGTCATCCACATATACAGAGTAGGAGATTGTTGTAGGCAATATGGTGCTTATGGAGTTCATTTTTACGATGAATAGTGTGCAGCTAAGAACACCACCCTGGGGGACGCCATTTTCTTGCGTAAACCACTTAGATAAGGCATTACCAACACTAACCACAAATGTACGGTCAGAAAGGTAGCTTTCAATAGTATTCAGCATGTTTCCTGACACTCCAAAAGATCGCAGGTCACGGAGAATGCCATAACGCCATGTCGTGTCGTAAGCTTTCTCTAAGTCGAAAAATACAGATAGACAGTGCTGTTTATGAATGAAGGCATCCCTGACATAGGATTCAAATGCTACCAGTTGGTCAGTTGTCGACCGGCCAGACCTGAATCCAGCTTGATGACGATCAAGGAGGCCATTGTATTCATAAGGCGGCGATTCACCATTTTTTCGAACACCTTGCCCAAACAGCTGGTCAGCGCTATAGGCCTGTAACTAGCAGCAAGTGTGGCTTCTTTTTCTTGTTTAAGGATGGGTATGATAACTGCCTTTTTCCAGGTCATGGGCAGACGCCCAGAGGACCATACACTGTTGAAAAGAATGAGGATGACGTCAAGCGTTTCTTCGTGTAGGTGTTTCAGCATGCCGTAAGTAATCCTGTCCGAGCCTGCTGCTGAGCTGCCACACTTTGCCAGTGCTGCCTTTAGTTCACCTATAGTAAAGGGGGCATTGTACCCTCCCGCCGATGGCCTGTCATCACGGATAGGTTTACGTTCCTCGGCAAGTTTGTATCGCCTAAAGGAGTCTGTATAACGTGCTGAGCTGAAAATATACTCGAAGTGTTGGCCTAAGGCATCTGCCTGGTGTTCAAGTGTATCACCAGCAGTACTAACAAGGGGCATCGAATGAGTGCTGTGCCCTTGGAGTGCTCTTACTCTGTTATACACCTTATGTGTGTCAGTGTAAGAGTTCACGGATGAGAGGAAGGATTGCCAGCTTTGTCGTTTAGACTCTCGTCGGACACGTCTACCGTTTGCTTTTGCACGCTTAAAATTCACCAAGTTTTCGACTGTAAAATACCTGCGGAATTTCGACCATGCTTTGTTTTGATTGTCACGAGCATTTTTGCACTCAGAGTTCCACCAAGGTCGTCTTTTGTTCCGTGTATTGTTAGATGTATGTGGGATGGATTGCTCTGCGGCCTGTATAATGTGTAGTGTGACCAACGCTTCAGATTCATCGATGCCTAGGGTTTCAATTGATGAGCGCAGTAGTTTTGAGAGTTTTCGAAATTTCGTCCAGTTCGCACCCTGTTCTCGAAACCTGGTTACATTCGCAGTCATTGTACTCGTATTTCCTTTGTATTTTAGACAAACAGGAAAATTATCACTTCCATAGAGGTTATGAATTACAGCCCATTCAGTGGTTGCCAAGAGTGAAGGAGATCCGATAGCAAGACCTATTGCTGTGTATGAGTTGTGCGCTGCGTTAAAGTATGTTGGCTCTTTTTTATTAAATATACAGGAGCCGGAGGACAACAGAAAGTTTTCAATTAAGGAGCCTCGAGAATCCGTTCTTCTACATCCCCATAAAGGGTGGTGCGCGTTAAAATCTCCGACCAACAGAAATGGATGCGGAAGCTGGTCGATGAGCGTTTCAAATTCTTTAGTAGAGAGTTGGTAGTCTGGAGGGATGTATAGTGAACACACGGTTGTTACTCGTCCAAAAATTAGGGTTAGTATTGCCACTGCTTCTAAGTCAGTAACCAGAGTGAGGCTTTGAGACGGAACTGCTTTCTGCACCACGATAGCGACACCACCAGATGAATGGGAAGTGCTCTTTCTGTCCTTTCGGTATACCACATATCTTTTCAAAAGGCTAGTGTGTGTAGGTTTTAGGTGTGTTTCCTGTAAGCAAAGTATGTTTGGTTGGTGTTGTGCAAATATTTCGTAGATGTCGTCTAAGTTCTTAAGTAAGCCTCGGAAATTCCATTGGATAATATTTTCAGCAGCCAATTTTATGAATGAGGAAAAGAGCGTGACTTATTCACACTTCGCTGCCTTTATTAGGAGGCTTAACTGGCGGGTGTTTTTTTTTTCCCTCTGAGACGATCTATGGAGCCCCGCCTCACTTGGGAGGATTCCGTCAGCATCTTAGACGCTGAAGATCCTGGTGTCACTTCCATTGCCTCTGGTGGATCCTCAGAAGCTAATGGAGGTTTGTCAGAAGAGACAGGTGCCTCAGTTGTCTGTGTGGTCCCTGGGGTCTGATGAAGTTCGACCTCCGGGACGTGCGTTTGGTGTGTAGCGACACCACGGACCCGAGCTAACGGGGGAGTTTCTACTCCCTCCCACGCCTAGCCGTGCGTGGCTTTGCCGTGTCCGGGGAAAAGGGGATCCTGGTGGTTGAGCTGACGCTGGGTGATTGGACCTTTAAGGCCCCCCGGCAGAGGCAACACACCCCTTTGGCCCCGGCTTCACGTAGACGGCACCCCTGGGCTGACCCACCCAGGGGAAATCGGCAGTCGCCTTTTCCTATCTCTCTCTCCCTACATCTTCGTCTTTTGTTCTCACTTTACATCTTTCCTGTCTTCTACTCTCTTCTGTATACTTCCAATTTTCCTGGCGGCAAGGGTTAACCCTGTGCAAATAGCCTACCTTGGTCTAGGCGCATTGGGTTATGGCAGTGTTGTACGGCTGACGTCTGCAAGCTTTCAGCACCTGTAAACTTGCAGCGTCCCCTTGTTGGGCTCCGTGGTGGGTGGCCGCCAACGCTGCTGAACAAAAATAAGACCGGCATGCAAGGCGCATTTCCTCTACTATCTGATCGTACCGGCCTAAAGCGGGTACGCACCGACGACATAAATCTCTTCAACCAGCCAATAGAAACTTTTCCCCACTTCCACGTCATTCACTGTGAAAAAACCGGAAAGCAAGCCAGGACCGTATCTCCTTTCGTAGTTGCCAGGTGTCTTACGGAAACTCTCGGGGCTGGATACAAAGTAACCAAAATGGCGAGCGGAGACCTTCTTCTAGAAATTCGGGACAAAGCACAATATGTAAAGCTAAACAGCCTCTCAACGTTTGGTGACGTACCGATCACCATAACACCACACCGATCCATGAACACCACTCGCGGAGTGGTATCTGATGCAGACTTACTTGAGCTCACCGAGACTGAACTTTTGGAAGGCTGGAAGAGCCAAAATGTCAATAATGTACAGAGAATTATCATCAGAAGAGATAATAAGGAAATTCCAACGAAACACTTGATACTCACGTTTGCATCCAGTAAACTACCAGATTCCATTCAAACAGGGTACACGAAAACATCTATCAGGCCGTATATACCAAATCCTCGTCGTTGCTTCCAATGCCAGAAGTATGGCCATGGCTCTAAGACCTGTCGTGGTCGCCAGACTTGTGCACAATGTGGAGTCCTAGGCCACGTGTCCGAGAACTGCAAAGAACCGGCACACTGTGTGAACTGCGAAGGAAACCATGCCGCATATTCACGCTCCTGCACATACTGGAAAAAAGAAAAAGAAATAATTACATTGAAGGTGAAGGAGAACATTACGTTTAAGGAAGCACGGCGAAGAGTCGCTCCATTCTATGGACCTACATACGCTGATGCGGCGCGTCAGGGGGCACCGCCGCACCAGCCCTCGCCACCCCTTCGGCCCGCGCAGAGCGAGCCGTCGGCTGTGGCACCTGCCCCCAAGGCGGCTGTAGCCCAGGCTACACCGCCTACTCTCAAACAGAGACCGGAGACTCCAGAGTCTTCGGGTCTCAAGGCCTCCCCTCACCAGGCGAGGCCCAAAATCCAAACTAACAGCCCGCACGTGCGGGCATCCAGTGCCTCCGAGGAGGCAATGGATACGTCGGCACCCTTGGTGCCGAAAGAGCGGCGTGGCTCCTTGGAGCGCGCCAAGAAAACAAAAAAGCAAATAACAGGGCCTGGTGATGGCCCTGTTAAGTGAACTCAAACTCCCCGTCTAAACAGCCACTTGTTTTTCGTACACACAGCATTATTTTACATTCACCATGAACACTCAAATTATACAATGGAACGTCAGGGGCCTTCTCAGAAACCTTGACGACATCCAAGAACTCCTACACGAACACTCACCAAAAGTGCTGTGTGTATAAGAAACACACCTTAATTCAAAACACACAAATTTTCTTCGCAAATACGTTATTTTTCGAAAGGACCGTGATGATGCCGTGACATCATCCGGAGGTGTTGCCATCATAGTGAATCAAGAAATTGCATGCACACACTTACAACTCCAAACATCCCTTGAGGCAGTGGCTGTTCGAGCGGTTCTTTTTGATAAACTGATCACAATCTGCACGATTTACATTCCTCCTAGTTATCAGCTACAAAAACGTGATTTACACTCTTTAATTGACGAACTTCCGGAACCTTATGTTCTCCTTGGAGACTTTAATGCGCATAGCAGGCTATGGGGAGACTCTCGGTATGACGCGCGAGGTCGACTTATCGAACAGTTCCTTCTCTCGTCGAGCGCGTGTCTCCTAAACCGAAAAGAACCAACCTATTATAATCTCGCCAATAACACCTACTCCTCCATAGACCTGAGCATAGTATCTCCATCTCTTGTGCCTCTACTCCAGTGGAAAGTCGTCAGTAATCCGCACGGAAGTGACCACTTCCCCGTAGTTTTGAGCACAACTACAGAAACTGAGTGTCCATCACGTGTTCCCAAGTGGCTCATAAACAGAGCCGACTGGGAACAGTTTTATACTATTGCTAATCTAGGTTGGAATGACATCCGTACTTTGAACATTGATGTTGCGGTGAACTACTTCACAGCGTTTTTGATCGATGCTGCAACAAAATGCATCCCACAAACAAATAGACACCCTGGAAAACGACGTGTGCCATGGTGGAATTCTGAATGCCGAAACGCGCGCAAACAGCAAAACAGAGCTTGGAGGCTGCTTCGGAACTCGCCGACAGCCGAAAATCTTGAAACCTTCAAGAAAATAAAGTCTCAAGGCAGGAGAACACGTCGGCAGGCCAGAAGAGAAAGCTGGCAGAAGTTTTTGTCAGGGATCAATTCATACACACAGGAGGCTAAAGTCTGGAACATGGTCGGTAGGATAGCAGGAAAACAAGTACACACACTTCCACTCGTGGACACTCGGGGTGATACCTTGGAAGATCAGGCAAACTTCCTCGGTGCACACTTCGAACAGGTGTCCAGCTCATCTCACTATACTGACACTTTCCAAAAATACAGAACAAGAATAGAAAAGCAGAAACTTGAACACAAATGCACTAGATCCGAGGCATATAACCAAGCTTTCAGTCTAGCTGAGCTGCAAATGTCTCTAAACTCCTGCAGTACTTCTGCCCCAGGTTCTGACCGTGTGATGTATGAAATGTTAAAAAACCTACCAAACGAAACCCGTAAAACCTTACTTTGTTTGTACAATGCTATTTGGTCTTCTGGCACTATTCCTACCTCCTGGAAAGAGGCTATTGTTATTCCCATTTTGAAAGAGGGCAAGGACCCTTCTTTACCCTCGAGTTATAGGCCTATAGCACTTACAAGCTGCTTGTGCAAAGTCTTCGAAAAAATGATAAACTGCCGACTTGTACATTTCCTTGAAACAAATAATTTGCTCGACCCATTTCAGTGCGGGTTTCGAGAAGGTAGATCCACCACAGACCACCTTGTTCGTATCGAGGCACAGATCAGAGACGCCTTCGTCCATAAACAATATTTTCTCTCTGTGTTCCTAGATATCGAAAAGGCGTATGATACAACATGGCGGTTCGGCATTCTAAGAGACCTGTCTCACCTTGGTGTGCGCGGAAGAATGTTTCATATAATCGAAAGTTACCTGTCAAGGCGGACATTCCGTGTCCGTCTGGGCAGTGTTCTTTCCCAAACATTTGTCCAGGAAACAGGTGTGCCACAAGGTGGCGTGCTTAGTTGCACACTTTTTATTATCAAAATGAACTCTTTGCACTTGTCCATTCCCCGCAATATGTTCTATTGTACATATGTCGACGACGTTCAGCTTGGCTCCAAGTCATGCAACTTGGCCATGTGTGAGCGGCAGGTTCAGCTGGGTTTAAATAAGATCTCCAAATGGGCAGATGAAAACGGATTTCGACTTAACCCACAAAAAAGCACGTGTGTTTTGTTCTCTCGAAAGAGAGGCATGCACTCGGAACCTGACATTCGACTGAACGGGCAACGTCTGTCCGTCAAAGCCGAGCATAAATTCTTAGGCCTAATCTTGGACAACAAGTTGACCTTCGTGCCGTACATCAAGTATCTAAAAACAAAATGTTTAAAAGCCATGAATGTTTTAAAAGTGTTGTCACGTACTACTTGGGGTAGTGATAGGCAATGCCTCATGAACCTCTATAGAAGCCTCATTCGCACCCGCTTAGATTATGGGGCCGTTGTCTATCAGTCTGCTACTCAAAGTGCCTTGAAGATGCTGGACCCCGTGCACCATTTGGGCATCCGCCTTTCTACGGGTGCTTTTCGCACCAGCCCCGTAGAAAGCCTTTACGTTGAGTCAAATGAGTGGTCGCTTCATCTGCAAAGAACCTACATGTCCTTTGTTTATTTCCTTAAGGTGAAAGCAGACAAGAGGCACCCCTCATACTCTACTATTAATGACTTGTCGAGCTCCATTCTTTTTCAAAACAGGCCTTCAATGAGGCAGCCCTTCTCAGTTCGCCTGAAGGGTCTAGCTGAGGACACTGGAGTGTCACTCGAACACAATTTAATGGCTCCTGTAGCATACCCGCCACCGTGGCAGTGGCAGACTATAGATTGCGATGTGTCTTTTTAGAAGTTACTAAACATGCCCTATTGCCCATATTCGAACATACTTCTTGGAACTTCAACACAAATACACACGTCCTGAGTTTTTTACAGATGCCTCTAAGTCTAACTCCTCTGTGTCCTACGCTGCTGTTGGCCCTTCCTTTTCGGATGCTGGCCCTCTACATCCAGACACAAGTATCTTCACGGCGGAAGCTTACGCGATACTTGTGGCAGCTAAACGCATCAAACAATTACAAATACAAAAAGCAGTAATTTATACAGACTCCCTTAGTGTGGTAACGGCTCTGCACAGTCTTAAAAACAAAAAAACCCTGTCCTCATCTCACTTTACTCTATTTTATGCACACTTTACACACTCAACCAACATGTTGTAGTGTGCTGGGTGCCAGGGCATCGTGAGATTCAAGGCAACGTGATTGCGGATCAGCTTGCTGCATCCGTCCACGAGGGCACCGCCACTACACCCATATTAATCCCGGCCCTTGATCTTAAGCCGTCTCTCAAACGAAACATCAGAGACTTCTGGCAGAGCAAGTGGAATACACACACACAAAACAAACTACACATTATTAAGCCACACCTTGGTCATTGGCTGCCAGCATCAAAATCGCGTTATACAGAGGTAATACTAACGAGACTCAGGATAGGACACACATACGCAACACACACACATCTTTTGTCTAGTGACGATCCACCATTGTGCGACAAATGTGGTGAAACATTAACAGTCCTTCACATACTAATCCAGTGTAAACATTTAGAAACTCTAAGAAAACAACATTTTCCATTATTCTACCGACAACATATACCTTCACACCCTGCAATGTTTGTCGGTAGGGAACCACTTTTTAGTCATAAATCATTGTTAGCGTTTTTAAAAGAATTTCACAGCTTTCATGTCATATACCCGGGCATACCGTAGCATGACCTCTCCAGAGAGGTTTTTGCTGCGGTGGCTACACAAGAAAGCACATGCCTCACGGCCCTTGGACGCAAGGGTTTGAACGAGTGAGGCACTTGTGCTAATGCCATACATATCCACCATCGTCTTTTATTATCACCAACTTTTGTCATCTGTTCACACCACACACACCTTCCACGGCATGGTCATGATTTTATTATTTGTATGTTTTTACCCGCCTTACTGCGAGGAATTTTATGGCCCTTATACAGCCACTTATCACAATCATTGTCCATACTTTTAGTAAGATGAACTGGCGCTCTTTGGCCGTGAATCGGCCCTTGCGCCATAAAACATCAAACATCATCATCACAGCTTTCATGTCATATACCCGGGCATACCGTAGCATGACCTCTCCAGAGAGGTTTTTGCTGCGGTGGCTACACAAGAAAGCACATGCCTCACGGCCCTTGGACGCAAGGGTTTGAACGAGTGAGGCACTTGTGCTAATGCCATACATATCCACCATCGTCTTTTATTATCACCAACTTTTGTCATCTGTTCACACCACACACACCTTCCACGGCATGGTCATGATTTTATTATTTGTATGTTTTTACCCGCCTTACTGCGAGGAATTTTATGGCCCTTATACAGCCACTTATCACAATCATTGTCCATACTTTTAGTAAGATGAACTGGCGCTCTTTGGCCGTGAATCGGCCCTTGCGCCATAAAACATCAAACATCATCATCATCACCTCCGGGACGTGAAAGGTTGGTGCAGCCTGTGGCTGCTTGGTGGGGGGCAGAGATGTGCACGCATCAGCAAAGCTGTATTGCGTGCCCACCGTCACTAGACGCCGCCCGGCCCCCCGGCGCGCTGCGTCAGCGTTCGTTCTTCCGGAGAAGAGTGACACCTTCTTCCGGGCTTCAGGGAATGTGATGTTTTCCATTACTTTAATCTGGATGATTTCCTTTTCCTTTTTGAAAATTTCACATGTCCGCGAGTACGCTGCGTGCGGCCCGTGACAGTTAGGGCACTCTGTTTGCGTGGAAGTACAGCTCTCTGTTGGGTGCTCATGATCACCACATTTTGCACATGTTTGTTTTCCGCGACAGGTATTCGACCCATGTCCATATTTCTGGCATTTGTAGCACCTTCTAGGGTTGGGTATGTAGGGGCGGGCTTTGCAGTGAAGGAACGCAGCTTACACGTATTCTGGCAGAGTGGAGCGGTAGAATGTTAGTACTATATGAGGCGTCACCACTTCTTCATTGTTTCGCCTGATGGTTATCCGGCGGATGGCGACTACGCCTTGCTCTCGAAAGCCTTCAAGAAAGTTAGCTTCAGTTTCTCGCATCAGATCACGTTGTGAAATGACGCCTTGAACAGTGTTAAGGCTGCGATGGGGGGTGATAGACACGTCCAGGTGGGCGATCTGCTTCTGTTTAAGGAGAGTGTTTGCATGCTGTTTCTGGCTTACTTCAACAAGAATATCACCGGATGACAGTTTCTTTGCCTCGTACTTTTTGCCCATTAAGTTAGCAAGGGTTTTAGCTATCAGGAAAACCGACAGTCCTGCAACTGAGACGTTATCTGCCAGAGAGTGTATGACTAAAAAGCGTGGGAAGTGGTCACAATCGCTTCCGGTTCGTTTGGAGCTTTCATCGGTGCGGTTCCTTTTCAGGGACCGATCATTGAGGGGGGGGAAAGATTTTGCCATGTGGTGGACTTCATGTGCGGCGGCGATGGTGACCACCCACCACCGAGCCCAACAGGGGGACGCTACAAGGTAGAACACTTGAAGGCGCCAGTCATACATCGCCGCTATAACCAGATATAACTACCCAAGGCTGGGTAACTACACAAGGTTAACCCTTGCCGCCAGGAAATTTGGAAGTAAGCAGAAGAGAGTAGAAGACAGGACAGATAGATAGTGAGAAATAAAGACGAAGATGTAGGCAGAGAGAGATAGGAAAAGGCGACTGCCGATTTCCCCTGGGTGGGTCAGCCCAGGGGTGCCGTCTACGTGAAGCCGGGGCCAAAGGGGTGTGTTGCCTCTGCCGGGAGGCATTAAAGGTCCAATCACCCAGCGTCAGCTCAACCCCCAGGATCCCCTTTTCCCCGGACACGGCAAAGCCACGCACGGCTAGGCGTGGGAGGGAACCGAAACTCTCCCGTTAGCTCAGGTCCGTGGTGTCGCTACACACCAAACGCCCACTTGCGCAGGCGCCCCTGCGGGGAATCAGTTTTTCTTATCTGTGTTCCTCGACATGGAGAAGGCCTACGATACCACGTGGAGGTTTGGAATATTGAGAGACCTCTCACAGTTAGGTATACATGGTAATATGTTCAGTGTCATTGAAAGCTCTGCCTGATCGTACCTTCCGCGTTAGAGTGAGCAATGTTCTGTCCTGAACATTTGTGCAGGAAACCGGAGTGCCACAGGGTAGGGTGCTCAGCTGTACGCTCTTTATTATAAAAATGAATTCTCTCCGTCTGTACATTCCACGTAATATCTTGTATTCAACATATGCCGACGATGTGCAGATAGGTTTTCAATCGTGTTCTCTTGGGATCTGTGAGCGACAGGTTCAGCTCGCCCTTAACAAGATATCCAAATGGGCTGACGAAAACGGGTTCAAAATTAACCCACAGAAAAGCACCCGTGTTCTTTTTTTCACGAAAAAGAGGCTTGCACCCTGATCCTGAACTGGTCGTTAAGGGTGAGCGTCTACCCGTAAACACAGAACATAAGTTCCTAGGTATAATTTTAGATGCTAAGTTAACCTTTGTACCGCACATAAAACATCTTCAAAATAAATGCTTGAAAACAATGAATATCCTGAAGGTGCTGTCACAAACAACGTGGTGTAGCGACAGAAAGTGCCTCATGAATCTGTATAGAAGCCTTATACACTCACGTCTTGAGTATGGGGCAATAGTCTATCACTCTGCCACGCCAAGCGCTCTGAAAATGTTGGACTCTGTTCATCATCAAGGCATCCGCCTGTCCACAGGCGCCTTTAGAACAAGCCCAGTTGAAAGCCTTTATGTAGAATCGGACGAGTGGTCACTCCATCTGCAGAGAACATATTCTTCCTTCATATATTTCCTTAATGTAAATGCGAACAGTGAGGAACCTGCATATTCCACCATCAACGACCTGTCCATCTCTCAACTTTTTTACAATCGACCCGCAATGGCACGCCCTTTCTCGCTGCGTGTCAGAAACCTAGCTGAAGAAACAGATGTCCCACTGCTTGAATACCACCTCAGGCCCCCCGCTCCCCGCAGGGGCGCCTGCGCAAGTAGGCGTTTGGTGTGTAGCGACACCACGGACCCGAGCTAACGGGGGAGTTTTGGCTCCCTCCCACGCCTAGCCGTGCGTGGCTTTGCCGTGTCCGGGGAAAAGGGGATCCTGGGGGTTGAGCCAATGCTGGGTGATTGGACCTTTAAGGCCCCCCGGCAGAAGCAACACACCCCTTTGGCCCCGGCTTCACGTAGACGGCACCCCTGGGCTGACCCACCCAGGGGAAATCGGCAGTCGCCTTTTCCTATCTCTCTCTTCCTACATCTTAGTGTTTTCTCGTCTTTAAATCTATCCTGTCTTCTTCTCTCTTCCATTTACTTCCGATTTTTCCTGGCGGCAAGGGTTAACCTTGTGTAATTACTCAACCGTGAGTAGTTATATTTGGTTATAGTGGCAATGTACGGCTGGCGTCTGCAGCCTTATGCTATTAAGTGCTTCAGCGTCCCCTGGTTGGACTCCATGGTGGGTGGTCGCCATTGCTGCCGAAAAAAAAAGTACACTACTATGGGAACACCTGCATTTTCCCATCTCCTAGATCGCCTTCCGCTTAAGAGGGGACGCACCGATGAAATATCAATTTTCAGCCAACCCAGACAATGCTTTCCCAAATTCCATGTTGTGCACAGCGAAAACCCAACAAAACAAGCCAGAGCCATATCCCCATTTCTTGTTGCTAAATCTCTGACTGAGCTCTTTGGCCCAGGATACAAGGTTACAAAGATGGCTAGCGGAGACCTTCTCCTTGAGCTGCCTGAAAAACACCACTATCAAAAACTTGGCAGTCTCGTAGCATTTCGTAATATCCCAGTATCTGTTTCACCTCATAGATCAATGAACACCTCACGCGGAGTTGTTTCAGAAGCAGACCTTCTTGAAATGTCTGAACAGGAACTGCTTGAAGGGTGGAAAGAGCAAAATGTCACAGATGTGAAACGAATCGTCATCAGACGAGACAACAAAGAAATACCTACCAAACATTTATTACTCACCTTCGCATCTAGCACACTGCCTTCATCTATAGACACAGGCTACATCAAACTCTCTGTCCGTCCCTACATTCCCAATCCAAGACGGTGTTATAAATGTCAACGATTTGGTCATGGCTCGCAGAACTGCCGGGGCCAGGAAACGTGTGCAAGATGTGGTAGCCACGGCCACACATCTGATAACTGTGTTACTACGCCTCACTGCGTGAATTGTGACGGGGAACACGCCGCGTATTCGCGTTCGTGTCCTAACTGGAAGAAAGAAAAAGAAATAATCACTCTTAAAGTCAAAGAAAACATCACAATCAAAGAAGCAAGACGAAGAGTGTCGCCATTTTACGGCGCAACATAAGCTGATGCGGCGCGTCAGGGGGCAACGCCGCACCAGCCCTCGCCACCCCTTCGGCCAGCGCAGAGCGAGCTGTCGGCTGTGGCGCCTGCCCCCAAAGCGGCAGTAGTTCAGTCTACTCCGCCTTCAAGCAAATTGAGGCCGGAGACTCCAGGGTCCTCTGGTCTCAAGGCCTCACCTCACCAGGCGAGGCCTAAAATCCGAACCACCAGCTCGCATGTGCGGGCATCCAGTGCCTCTGAGGAGGCAATGGATACAACGGTACCCTTGGTACCGAAAGAGCGGCGCGCCTCCTTGGAGCGCGCCAAGAAAAATAAAAAAACCAATAACGGGGCCGGACGACCGTCCTGCCACCTAAAATAACAAGCTCACTCTAACACAGGACACTCTCTGTACACACAGCAGCATCTCTTCTTTTAATATGCAGACACAAATATTACAGTGGAACATCCGAGGCCTTCTTCGAAACCTTCATGACTTACAAGAACTCCTCCATGAATACAATCCAAGAGTGCTGTGTGTACAAGAGACACACTTAAAACGAACAAACACAAACTTTTTACGTAAGTACGTAATCTTCCGAAAGGTTAGAGATGATGCCATGCCACCATCCGGTGGTGTAGCGGTTATAGTATGTCAAGGGATAGCATGCACACAATTACCCCTTAAATCTTCCCTAGAGACGGTGGCTGTCCAGGCAGTTATTCTAAACAAACTTGTCACTGTCTGCTCTTTGTACATACCCCCGCACCACCGTCTTGAAAAACTTCAATTCCAGTCTTTAATAGACGAACTACCTGAACCTTATCTGGTCCTTGGGGACCTGAACGCACATAATGGTCTGTGGGGTGACTCTCGCTGTGATGCACGAGGTCGTCTCATTGAACAATTCCTCATTTCATCAGGTGCTTGTCTGTTGAATAGGAAAGAGGCAACATACTATAACCTTGCCAACAAAACTTACTCTTCCATAGACCTGAGTATCGCATCTCCTTCACTTGTACCATTGCTTCAGTGGAAAGTTATAGAAAATCCATATGGAAGTGACCATTTTCCTTTAGTTTTGAGTACACCAATAATATATGAATGTCCTCCATATGTTCCCAAATGGCTGGTAAACAAAGCCGACTGGGAACAATTTCAAAAGCTTACTCACCTAAATTGGACTGACATATGCGGATTAGGCATAGATCAAGCTGTGCAGTACTTCACGGCCTTTGTTACTGACGCAGCAGCCAAGTGCATTCCACAAACGTCTGGACTGCCCGGCAAACGACATGTCCCGTGGTGGAACACTGAGTGTCAGAATGCGCGAAAGGAACAGAACAGGGCATGGAGGTTGCTGCGGAACTCGCCGACGGCGGAAAACCTTGAGAGCTTTAAGAAAATAAAATCTCGAGACAGGAGAACGCGTCGGCAGGCCAGAAGAGAAAGTTGGCACAAGTTTTTATCAGGGATGAATTCATATACACAAGAGGCCAAAGTCTGGAACATGGTTCGTAGGGTAGCAGGAAAAAAAGTACACTCAATGCCACTCGTAAACACTCAGGCTGATACCTTGGAAGATCAGGCAAACTTCCTCGGTGCACACTTTGAACGGGTATCCAGCTCGTCCCACTATACTGACACTTTCCAAAAATACAGAATAAGAATAGAAAAGCAGAAACTCGAACACAAATCCACTAGATGCGAGGCATATAACCAAGCTTTCAGTCTAGCGGAGCTCCGAACATCCCTAAACTCCTGCAGTACTTCTGCCCCAGGTTCTGACCGTGTGGTGTATGAAATGTTAAAAAACCTACCAGCCGAAACACGAAAAACCCTACTTTGTTTGTACAATGCTATCTGGTTTTTTGGCACTATCCCTACCTCCTGGAAAGAGGCTATTATTATTCCCATTTTGAAAGAGGGCAAGGGCCCTTGTTTAGCTTCAAGTTACAGGCCTATTGCACTTCCAAGCTGCTTGTTTAAAGTATTCGAAAAAATGATAAACTGCCGACTTGTACATATCCTTGAAACAAACAATCCCCGCAGGGGCGCCTGCGCAAGTAGGCGTTTGGTGTGTAGCGACACCACGGACCCGAGCTAACGGGGCAGTTTCGGCTCCCTCCCACGCCTAGCCGTGCGTGGCTTTGCCGTGTCCGGGGAAAAGGGGATCCTGGGGGTTGAGCTGACGCTGGGTGATTGAACCTTTAAGGCCCCCCGGAAGAGGCAACACACCCCTTTGGCCCCGGCTTCACGTAGACGGCACCCCTGGGCTGACCCACCCAGGGGAAATCGGCAGTCGCCTTTTCCTATCTCTCTCTCCCTACATCTTCGTCTTTATCTCTTACTATTTATCTGTTCTGTCTTCTACTCTCTTCCGTTTACTTCCAATTTTCCTGGCGGCAAGGGTTAACCCTGTGCAAATAGCCCACCTTGGTCTAGGCGCATTGGGTTATGGCAGTGTTGTACGGCTGACGTCTGCAAGCTTTCAGCACCTGTAAACTTGCAGCGTCCCCTTGTTGGGCTCCGTGGTGGGTGGCTGCCAACGCTGCTGAACAAAAATAAGACCGGCATGCATGGCGCATTCCCTCTACTATCTGATCGTACCAGCCTAAAGCGGGTACGCACCGACGACATAACTCTCTTCAACCAGCCAACAGAAACTTTTCCCCATTTCCACGTCATTCACTGTGAAAAAACTGAAAAGCAAACCAGGACCGTCTCTCCTTTCCTAGTTTCTAGATGTCTTACCGAAACTCTTGGCACAGGATACAAGGTAAAAAAATGGCTAGTGGAGACCTTCTCCTCGAAATCCGTGACAAAGAACAATTTAAAAAGCTAGACCGTCTCTCAGATTTCGGTGGCATACCAATAACCGTAAGACCACATAGATCAACGAACACAACTCGCGGAGTGGTATCTGACATGGACTTACTTGAGTTGACTGAGACTGAACTTTTGGAGGGGTGGAAGAGCCAAAATGTCACTAATGTACAGAGAATCATCATCAGAAGAGATAATAAGGAAACACCGACAAAACACTTAATACTTACATTTGCATCCAGTAAACTACCGGAATAAATTCAAACAGGGTACACAAAGACATCTATCAGGCCGTACATACCAAACCCTCGTCGTTGCTTCCAATGCCAGAGGTATGGCCATGGCTCTAAAACCTGTCGTGGTCGCCAGACTTGTGCACAATGTGGAGTCCTAGGCCACGTGTCTGAGAACTGCAAACAACCGCCACACTGTGTATACTGCGAAGGAAACCATGTCGCATATTCACGCTCCTGCACATACTGCAAAAAAGAAAAAGAAATAATTACGTTGAAGGTGAAGGAGAACATTACATTTAAGGAAGCACGGCGAAGAGTCGCTCCATTTTATGGACCTACATACGCTGATGCGGCGCGTCAGGGGGCACCGCCGCACCAGCCCTCGCCACCCCTCGGGCCCGCGCATACCAAGCCGGCGGTTGTGGCACCTGCCCCCAAGGCGGCTGTAGCCCAGGCTACACAGCCTACTCCCAAACAGAGACCGGAGACTCCAGAGTCTTCGGGTCTCAAGGCCTCCCCTCACCAGGCGAGGCCCAAAATCCGAACTAACAGCCCGCATGTGCGGGCATCCAGTGCCTCCGAGGAGGCAATGGATACGTCGGCAACCTTGGTGCCGAAAGAGCGGCGTGGCTCCTTGGAGCGCTCCAAGAAAACAAAAAGCAAATAACAGGGCCTGGTGATGGCCCTGTTAAGTGAACTCAAACTCCCCGTCTAAACAGCCACTCGCTTTTCGTACACACAGCACTATTTCACATTCACCATGAACACTCAAATTATACAATGGAACGTCAGGGGCCTTCTCAGAAACCTTGAGGACATCCAAGAACTCTTACATGAACACTCGCCAAAAGTGCTGTGTGTACAGGAAACACACCTTAATTTAAAACACACAAATTTTCCTCGTAAATACGTTATTTTCCGAAAAGACCGTGTTGATGCTATGACATCATCCGGAGGTGTTGCCATCATTGTGAATCAGCGAATAGCATGCACACACTTACAACTCCAAACACCCCTTGAGGCAGTGGCTGTTCGAGCGGTTCTTTTTGATAAACTGATCACATTCTGCACTATTTACATTCCTCCTAGCTATCAGCTGCAAAAACGCGATTTACACTCTCCTCTAATTGATGAACTTCCGGAGCCTTATGTTCTCCTTGGAGACTTTAATGCGCATAGCAGGCTATGGGGTGACTCTCGGTATGACGCGCGAGGTCGACTGATGGAACAGTTCCTTATCTCGTCGAGCGCGTGTCTCCTAAATCGAAAAGAACCAACCTATTATAACCTCGCTAATAACACCTACTCCTCCATAGACCTGACCATAGTATCTCCATCTCTTGTGCCTCTACTCCAGTGGAAAGTCGCCAGTAATCTGTACGGAAGTGACCACTTCCCCGTAGTTTTGAGCACAACGACAGTAACTGAGTGTCCACCACGTGTTCCCAAGTGGCTCATAAACAGAGCCGACTGGGAACAGTTTCATACTATCGCTTGTCTAGGTTGGAATGACATCTGTACTTTGAACATTGATGTTGCTGTGAACTACTTCACAGCGTTTTTGATTGATGCTGCAACAAAATGCATCCCACAAACAAATGGACACCCTGGAAAACGATGTGTGCCATGGTGGAACTCTGAATGCCGAAACGCGCGCAAACAGCAAAACAGAGCTTGGAGGCTGCTTCGGAACTCACCGACAGCCGAAAATCTTGAAACCTTCAAGAAAATAAAGTCTCAAGGCAGGAGAACGCGTCGGCAAGCCAGAAGAGAAAGCTGGCAGAAGTTTTTATCAGGGGTTAATTCATACACACAGGAGGCTAAAGTCAAGAACATGGTCGGTAGGATAGCAGGAAAACAAGTACACACACTTCCACTCGTAAACACTCAGGGTGATACCTTGGAAGATCAGGCAAACTTCCTCGGTGCACATTTCAAACAGGTATCCAGCTCGTCCCACTATACTGACACTTTCCAAAAATACAGAACAAGAATAGAAAAGCAGAAACTCGAACACAAATCCACTAGATACGAGGCATATAACCAAGCTTTCAATCTAGCTGAGCTCCAAACATCTCTGAACTCCTGTAGTACTTCTGCCCCAGGTTCTGACCGTGTGATGTATGAAATGTTAAAAAACCTACCAAACGAAACCCGAAAAACCTTACTTTGTTTGTACGATGCTATTTGGTCTTCTGGTACTATTCATACCTCCTGGAAAGAGGCTATTGTTATTCCCATTTTGAAAGAGGGCAAGGACCCTTCTTTACCCTCGAGTTATAGGCCTATAGCACTTACAGGCTGCTTGTGCAAAGTCTTCGAAAAAATAATAAACTGCCGACTTGTACATTTTCTTGAAACAAATAATTTGCTCGACCCATTTCAGTGCGGGTTTCGAGAAAGTAGATCCACCACAGACCACCTTGTTCGTAACGAGCCACAGATCAGAGACGCGTTCGTCCATAAACAATATTTTCTCTCTGTGTTCCTCGATATCGAAAAGGCTTATGATACAACATGTCGTTTCGGAATTCTAAGAGACCTGTCCCACCTTGTTGTGCGCGGAAGAATGTTTCATATAATCGAAAGTTACCTGTCAAACCGGACATTCCGTGTCCGTCTGGGCAGTGTGCTCTCCCAAACATTTGTCCAGGAAACAGGCGTGCCACAAGGTGGTGTGCTTAGTTGCACACTTTTTATTATCAAAATGAATTCTTTGCACTTGTCCATTCCCCGCAATATGTTCTATTGTACATATGTCGACGACGTTCAGCTTGGCTTCAAGTCATGCAACTTGGCCATGTGTGAGCGGCAGGTTCAGCTGGGTTTAAATAAGGTCTCCAAATGGACAGATGAAAACGGATTTCGACTTAACCCACAAAAAAGCAGGTGTGTCTTGTTCTCTCGAAAGAGAGGCATGCACTCGGAACCCGACATTCAACTGAACGGGCAACAACTGTCCGTCAAAGCCGAGCATAAATTCTTAGGCTTAATCTTGGACAACAAGTTGACCTTCGTACCCCACATAAAGTATTTAAAAACAAAATGTTTAAAAGCCATGAATGTTATCAAAGTGTTGTCACGTACTACGTGGGGTAGTGACAGAAAATGCCTCATGAACCTGTTAGAAGCCTTATTCGCACCCGCTTAGATTATGGGGCCATTCTTTATCAGTCTGCGACTCAAAGTGCTTTGAAGATGCTGGATCCCGTGCACCATTCGGGCATCCGCCTTTCTACGAGTGCTTTTCGCACCAGCCCCGTAGAAAGCCTTTACGTTGAGTCAAATGAGTGGTCGCTTCATCTGCAGAGAACCTACATGTCCTTTGTATATTTCCTTAAGGTGAAAGCAGACAAGAGGCACCCCTCATACTCTACTATTAAAGACTTGTCGAGCTCCATTCTTTTTCAAAACAGGCCTTCAATGAGGCAGCCCTTCTCAGTTCGCCTGAAGGGTCTAGCTGAGGACACTGGAGTGTCACTCGAACACAGTTTAATGGCTCCTGTAGCATACCCGCCACCGTGGCAGTGGCAGACTATAGATTGCGATGTGTCTTTCCTAGAAGTTACTAAACATGCGCCTATTGCCCATATTCGTACATACTTCTTGGAACTTCAACACAAATATACACGTCCTGAGTTTTTTACAGATGCCTCTAAGTCTAACTCTTCTGTGTCCTACGCTGCTGTTGGCCCTTCCTTTTCGGATGCTGGCCCTCTACATCCAGGCACAAGTATCTTCACAGCGGAAGCTTACGCGATACTTGTGGCAGCTAAACACATGAAACAGTCACAAATACAAAAAGCAGTAATTTATACAGACTCCGTCAGTGTGGTAACGGCTCTGCACAGTCTTAAAAAACAAAAAAACCCTGTCCTCGTTTCACTTTACTCCATTTTATGCACACTCTACACACTCAACCGACATGTTGTTGTGTGCTGGGTGCCAGGGCACCGTGAGATTCAAGGCAACATGATGGCGGATCAGCTTGCTGCATCCGCCCACGAAAGCACCGCCATTACACCCACATCAATCCCGGCCCTTGATCTTAAGCCGTCTCTCAAACGAAAACTCAGGGACTACTGGCAGAGCAAGTGGGATACACACACACAAAACAAACTACACGTTATCAAGCCACACCTTGGCCATTGGCCACCAGTATCAAAATCACGTCTAACAGAGGTAACTCTAAACACACTCAGGATAGGACACACATACACGACACACACACATCTTTTGTCCGGTGGTGATCCACCATTGTGTGATAAATGTGGTGAGGCATTAACAGTTCTTCACGTTTTAATTCAATGTAAACATTTAGACACTCTAAGAAGACAACACTTTCCACTATCCTACCAGCAACATATACCTTCACACCCTGCAATGTTCGTCGGTAGGGAACCGCTTTTTAGTCACAAATCATTATTAGCGTTTTTAAAGGAAATTCATAATTTTTATATCATATACCCGGGCATACCGTAGCACGACCTCTCTAGAGAGGTTTTTGCTGCGGTGGCTACACAGGAAAGCACTTGCCTCACGGCCCTTGGACGCAAGGGTATGAACGAGTGAGGTACTTGTGCTAATAGCATACATGTTCACCATCGTTTCTCATTATCACTAACTTTTGTTACCAATTCACATCACACACACCTTTCACGGCATGGTCATGATTTTATTACTTGTATGTTTTTACCCGCCTTATTGCGAGGAATTTTATGGCCCTTATACAGCCTCTAATCACAATCATTGTCCACATTCTTTGTCCCATGAACTGGCGCTGTTTGGCCATCAAATGGCCCTTGTGCCAAAAAACACCATATATCATCATGTATGTTTTTACCCGCCTTACCGCGAGGAATTTTATGGCTCTTATACAGCCGCTAATCACAATCATTGTCCATGTTTTTAGTTAGATGAACTGGCGCTCTTTGGCCGTGAAATGGCCCTTGCGCCATAAAACATCAAACATCATCATCGAACACAAATCCACTAGATACGAGGCATATAAGCAAGCTTTCAGTCTAGCGGAGCTCCGAACCTCTCTAAACTCCTACAGCACTTCTGCCCCAGGTTCTGACCGTGTGGTGTATGAAATGCTAAAAAACCTACCAGCCGAAACACGAAAAACCCTACTTTGTTTGTACAATGCTATCTGGTTTTCTGGCACTATCTCTACCTCCTGGAAAGAGGCTATTATTATTCCCATTTTGAAAGAGGGCAAGGACCCTTCTTTAGCTTCAAGTTATAGGCCTATTGCACTTACAAGCTGCTTGTGCAAAGT
Organism: Rhipicephalus microplus; assembly: GCF_013339725.1. Lineage (NCBI taxonomy): Eukaryota > Metazoa > Arthropoda > Arachnida > Ixodida > Ixodidae > Rhipicephalus > Rhipicephalus microplus. The sequence continues at coordinate 116,722 of NW_023611197.1, read as the reverse complement.
ATTCGAAAAAATGATAAACTGCCGACTTGTACATATCCTTGAAACAAACAATTTGCTCGACCCATTTCAGTGCGGGTTTCGAGAAAGTAGATCCACCACAGACCACCTTGTTCGTATCGAGGCACAGATCAGAGACGCCTTCGTCCATAAACATTATTTTCTCTCAGTGTTCCTCGATTTCGAAAAGGCGTATGATACAACATGGCGTTTCGGAATTCTAAGAGACCTGTCCCACCTTGGTGTGCGCGGAAGAATGTTTCATATAATCGAAAGTTACCTGTCAAACTGGACATTCCGTGTCCGTCTGGGCAGTGTGCTCTCTCAAACATTTGTCCAGGAAACAGGCGTGCCACAAGGTGGCGTGCTTAGTTGCACACTTTTTATTATCAAAATGAATTCTTTGCACTTGTACATTCCCCACAATATGTTCTATTGTACATATGTCGACGACGTTCAGCTTGGCTTCAAGTCATGCAACTTAGCGATGTGTGAGCGGCAGGTTCAGCTGGGTTTAAATAAGGTCTCTAAATGGGCAGATGAAAACGGATTTTGACTTAACCCACAAAAAAGCACGTGTGTCTTGTTCTCTCGACAGAGAGGCATGCACTCGGAACCTGACATTCGACTGAACGGGCAACGTCTGTCCGTCAAAGCCGAGCATAAATTCCTTAGGCTTAATCTTCGACAACAAGTTGACCTTCGTACTGTACATCAAGTATTTAAAAACAAAATGTTTAAAAGCCACGAATGTTATAAAAGTGTTGTCACGTACTACGTGGGGTAGTGATAGGCAATGCCTCATGAACCTCTATAGAAGCCTCATTCGCACCCGCTTAGATTTTGGGGCCGTTGTCTCACAGTCTGCTACTCAAAGTGCCTTGAAGATGCTGGACCCCGTGCACCATTTGGGCATCCGCCTTTCTACGGGTGCTTTTCGCACCAGCCCCGTAGAAAGCCTTTATGTTGAGTCAAATGAGTGGTCGCTCCATCGGCAGAGAACTTACATGTCCTTTGTTTATTTCCTTAAGGTGAAAGCAGACAAGAAGCACCCCTCATACTCTACAATTAATGATTTGTCGAGCTCAACTCTGTTTCAAAACAGGCCTACGATGAGGCAGCCCTTCTCAGTTCGCCTGAAGTGTCTAGCTGAAGAAACTGCAGTGTCACTTGAACACAGTTTAATGGCTCCTGTAGCATACCCGCCACCGTGGCAGTGGCAGACTATAGAGTGCGATGTGTCTTTCCTAGAAGTGACAAAACATGCACCTATTGCCCATATCCGAACATACTTTTTGGAACTTCAACACAAATACACACGTCCTGAGTTCTTCACAGATGCCTCCAAGACTAACTCCTCTGTGTCCTACGCTGCTGTCGGCCCATCCTTTTCGGATGCTGGCCCTCTACACTCACGCACAAGTATCTTCACAGCGGAAGCTTACGCGATACTTGTGGCAGCTAAACACATCAAACAATTACAAATACAAAAAGCAGTAATTTATACAGACTCCCCAGTGTGGTAACGGCTCTGCACAGTCTTAAAAAACAAAAAAACCTGGTCCTTGTGTCACTTTACTCCATTTTGTCACACTCTACACACTCAAACAACATGTTGTAGTGGCCCCGCCGCGGTGGTCTAGTGGCTAAGGTACTCGGCTGCTGACCCGCAGGGCGCGGGTTCGAATCCCGGCTGCGGCGGCTGCATTTCCGATGGAGGCGGAAATGTTGTAGGCCCGTGTGCTCAGATTTGGGTGCACGTTAAAGAACCCCAGGTGGTCTAAATCTCCGGAGCCCTCCACTACGGCGTCTCTCATAATCATGTAGTGGTTTTGGGACGTTAAACCCCACATATCAATCATCAACATGTTGTAGTGTGCTGGGTGCCAGGGCACCGTGAGATCCAAGGCAACGTGAGGGCGGATCAGCTCGCTGGATCCGTACATGAGAGCACCGCCATTACATCCATATCAATCCCGGCCCTTGATCTTAAGCCGTCTCTCAAGCGAAACCTCAGGGACTACTGGCAGAGCAAGTGGGATACACACACACAAAACAAACTACACGTTATCAAGCCACACCTTGGCCATTGGCCACCAGTACTAAATGCACGTCTAACAGAGGTAACACTAACAAGACTCAGGGTAGGACACACATACACGACACACACACATCTTTTGTCCGGTGGTGATACACCATTGTGTGATAAATGTGGTGAGGCATTAACAGTTCTTCACATTTTAATTCAATGTAAACAGTTAGACACTCTAAGAAGACAACACTTTCCATTATCCTACCGACAACATATACCTCTACACCCTGCAACGTTCGTTGGCAGGGAACCGCTTTTTAGTAATAAATCATGGTTAGCGTTTATAAAGGAAACTCATAATTTTCATATCATATACCCGGGCATCCCGTAGCACAACCTCTCCAGAGAGGTTTTTGCTGCGGTGGCTACACAGGAAAGCACTTGCCTCACGGCCCTTGGACGCAAGGGTACTAACGTGTGAGGTACTTGTGGCATTGCCATACATGTCCACCAACGTTTTTCATTATCACCAACTTTTGTCACCTATTCACACCACACACACCTTTCACAGCATGGTCATGATTTTATTACTTGTATGTTTTTACCCACCTTACTGCGAGGACTTTTATGGCCCTTATACAGCCGCTAATCACAATCATTGTACACATTTCTTGTCCCATGAACTGGCGCTCTTTGGCCACCAAATGGCCCTTGCGCCAAAAAACACCAGATATCATCATCATCTTGAAACAAACAATTCGCTCGACCCATTTCAGTGCGGGTTTCGAGAAAGTAGATCCACCACAGACCACCTTGTTCGTATCGAGGCACAGATCAGAGACGCCTTCGTCCATAAACAATATTTTCTCTCTGTGTTCCTGGATATCGAAAAGGCGTATGATACAACATGGCGTTTTGGAATTCTAAGAGACTTGTCCCACCTTTGTGTGCGCGGAAGAATGTTTCACATAATCGAAAGTTACCTGTCTAACCGGACATTCCGTGTCCGTCTGGGCAGTGTGCTCTCCCAAACATTTGTCCAGGAAACAGGCGTGCCACAAGGTGGCGTGCATAGTTGCACACTTTTTATTATCAAAATGAATTCTTTGCACTTGTCCATTCCCCGCAATATGTTCTATTGTACATATGTTGACGACGCTCAGCTTGGCTTCAAGTCATGCAACTTGGCCATGTGTGAGCGGCAGGTTCAGCTGGGTTTAAATAAGGTCTCCAAATGGGCAGATGAAAACGGATTTCGACATAACCCACAAAAAGCACGTGTGCCTTGTTCTCTCGAAAGAGAGGCATGCACTCGGAACCTGATATTCGACTGAACGGGCAACGTCTGTCCATCAAAGTCGAGCATAAATTCTGAGGCTTAATCTTGGACAACAAGTTGACCTTCGTACCGTACATCAAGTATTTAAAAACAAAATGTTTAAAAGCCATGAATGTTATAAAAGTGTTGTCACGTACTACGTGGGGTAGTGATAGGCAATGCCTCATGAACCTCTATAGAAGCCTCATTCGCACCCGCTTAGATTATGGGGCCGTTGTCTATCAGTCTGCTACTCAAAGTGCCTTGAAGATGCTTGACCCCGTGCACCATTTGGGCATCCGCCTTTCTACGGGTGCTTTTCGCACCAGCCCCGTAGAAAGCCTTTATGTTGAGTCAAATGAGTGGTCGCTTCATCTGCAGAGAACTTACATGTCCTTTGTTTATTTCCTTAAGGTGAAAGGAGACAAGAAGCACCCCTCATACTCTACAATCAATGATTTGTCGAGCTCAACTCTGTTTCAAAACAGGCCTTCGATGAGGCAGCCCTTCTCAGTTCGCCTGAAGTGTCTAGCTGAAGAAACTGCAGTGTCACTTGAACACAGTTTATTGGCTCCTGTTGCATACCCGCCACCGTGGCAGTGGCAGACTATAGACTGCGATGTGTTTTTCCTAGAAGTTACAAAACATGCACCTATTGCCCATATCAGAACATACTTTTTGGAACTTCAACACAAATACACACGTCCTGAGTTCTTTACAGATGCCTCTAAGACTAACTCCTCTGTGTCCTACGCTGCGTTTGGCCCATCCTTTTCGGATGCTGGCCCTCTACATCCACGCACAAGTATCTTCACAGCGGAAGCTTACGCGATACTTGTGGCAGCTAAACACATCAAACAATCACAAACACAAAAAGCAGTAATTTATGCAGACTCCCTCAGTGTGGTAACGGCTCTGCACAAAAAAACAAAAAAACCCGGTCCTTGTCTCACTTTACTCCATTTTGTGCACATTCTACACACTCAAACAACATGTTGTAGTGTGCTGGGTGCCAGGGCACCGTGAGATCCAAAGCAAATTGAGGGCGGATCAGCTCGCTGCATCCGTCCATGAGAGCACCGCCATTACATCCATATCAATCCCGGCCCTTGATCTTAAGCCGTCTCTCAAACGAAACCTCAGGGACTACTGGAAGAGCAAGTGGGATACACACACACAGTACAAACTACACGTTATCAAGCCACACCTTGGCCATTGGCCACCAGTATCAAAATCACGTCTAACAGAGGTAACACTAACAAGACTCGGGATAGGACACACATACACGACACACACACATCTTTTGTCCGGTGGTGATCCACCATTGTGTGATAAATGTGGTGAGGCATTAACAGTTCTTCACATTTTAATTCAATGTAAACAGTTAGACACTCTAAGAAGACAACACTTTCCATTATCCTACCGACAACATATACCTCTTCACCCTGCAATGTTCGTTGGCAGGGAACCACTTTTTAGTAATAAATCATTGTTAGCGTTTTTAAAAGAAATTCATAATTTTCATATCATATACCCGGGCATTCCGTAGCACAACCTCTCCAGAGAGGTTTTTGCTGCGGTGGCTACACAGGAAAGCACTTGCCTCACGGCCCTTGGACGCAAGGGTACTAACGTGTGAGGTACTTGTGCTAATGCCATACATGTCCACCATCGTTTTTCATTATCACCAACTTTTGTCACCTATTCACACCACACACACCTTTCACGGCATGGTCATGATTTTATTACTTGTATGTTTTACCCGCCTTACTGCGAGGAATTTTATGGCCCTTATACAGCCGCTAATCACAATCATTGTCCACATTCCTTGTCCCATGAACTGGCGCTCTTTGGCCATCAAATGGCCCTTGCGCCAAAAAACACCGCATATCATCATCAATTTTCGAGAAGTGGCTGAAGTGGCTGCATTTTCTGAAACTGGAGCCGGTAAGTTTTTTGTGGAACTGTTAAGCAAGTTCGGGGAATGGCTTTCATGTGGCTTCAGTAATAGCCAATCGCAGCTGTCAGTGTTTGGTGGCATCATCACCGAATTTCTATGGGAACTAGCAACAATTCCTGTATTGTAAATTTAAAATTTTTGCTGAAATGAAACTATCAAGTGTCAGTTTTTAAAATAATAGTCTGTGCTGCTCATGTTGGCCAGTAATCTGCTGAAACTTATGCAATGTTTCGTCAGCTTTATGTTGTGGCTAGCATTGATTCACCCCTTGTAAAATATTTTATGGTTGTTTTCTGTGGGCCTTTTGACACACTGTGGCATTTATTCTAAATTGAGTGTGCCAGAATAAATTAATTTCTTTAATTTTAGTGATAAGTTTTGGCCTCCCCATACTGTGGAGTGTAAGCTATTCCCCCTGATTTCTTCATTTAGTCAAAACACTCGCATAGTAACTCAAACAATGAGTCATGACCCACGCATTGTTTAGTATAGGACGCAGGAGAAGCACACAAGTCTTTTGGCTAGCGCTTGCTATATAAGAAATCTCTTCAAGCACTTGGTACGTGCGAGGAATGCAGAGTCATTCAGCTAAATCTGGTTGTCAGCCTAGTAAAGCTTAGCTCGTTTCACTAGATTTATCTGTACATTATACACTTATTGCACTAGAGAAATTAATGGAGTACTTGAGTGTTTTGTTACTTTTACAGCGGTTCTACAGTGAAAATTTTTCAGTCCATCTGTAATTCCTTATATTTTATTTATTTTCCAACAGAGGATGCTGTTCTAGGATCTCTGCAATTTATCGCTAAGCGCTGCAATGAGCCCTTGGAAGGTATACTCATGCAGGTTAGTGCTTGTACAGTTGTCTGGGCTATATAATTATTCAGTTGCATTTGATAATAATGCTAGTTTATGTGTACTTAACACTTCAACATGCTCCGATAGGTTCCTTAAATGGCTACAGGAAGTTTAAAAGCAAATCATTAGTTTGTTGTAATTCTTCAAACGGCACTGCAATTACTGCTTTATTATAATTCTGCATACTTTATGAGACTTTATCAGTTGCATTTATTGCAACTAACACAGAATATTACCTCTAAATGGGAGAAAAAAACGAAAAAAATGCTGATACTATAAAACCTCGTTAATTCGAAGTGACCTTGAACATGAGAAACTCTTTGGTTAAGGGGGCTTTTCGAATTAATGAAACATGCAACGAACTTGGAATTGCTCAAAGTTATCAGGGATGGTTTTTTGCTTTGCCGAGTGATTTGTGGCTCCAAGAATACCTGATCCTAATTTTGCTTCAAACGCGGTGGTAAGGATGGGCCTCGTTGCTGTCATAAAAAAAAACACACCTGGCTGTCGTGACAAACTGGAATTCAAGCCTCCAGAAAAACAAGTGATCTTCACTGCAGCACAGTAACACGCAGGCAGCACAACGGCTACTCCTCACTTGTCAGCCCCCGCCGCGGTGGTCTAGTGGCTAAGGTACTCGGGTGCTGACCCGCAGGACGCGGGATCTAATCCCGGTTGCGGCGGCTGCGTTTTTGATGGAGGCGAAAATGTTGTAGGCCCGTGTGCTCAGATTTGGGTGCACGTTAATGAACCCCAGGTGGTCGAAATTGCTGGAGCCCTCTACTACAGCGTCTCTCATAATCATATGGTGGTTTTGGGACGTTGAACCCCAAATATCATTTAATCACTCTTGACAGCGCATCATGATGTGACCGTCCGCAATTTTTTTCCAATAAGATAAGAAATTTTAAAATGGGCAGTGTGACAAAATTCGCAATATATTATGGCAGGGTAAGTATGATCATTGCAGCTTTCAAACTTAGTTTTCATACTAGGCGTTGCAGGTAAGAACTTCACCAGCAATGCAAGTGCGCAAATCGCTGGAGCAACCGTAAATCGAAAGTTCGGATACATTGTGAATTCAGCCAAACTGTCTTTTAATAATTTCTTGATACTATTCCCAGAAATAATGGGTAAATCATGACCCACTCACGTTGAGAGAAGCATGCAATATGCTGCCTGCACGTCACTGCTGTGGTGCAGTAAAGCATGTCTTGTTTTCTGCAGGTGTACTTTTTTAGCTTCTTTTTTTTTACATTAGAAGCAGCGAGGCTAGGATACTTGAGCCTTCACTGGTTATTATCGCTACGTCGCTTTGCCTTGTGGCTCTTAAAGGCCGTCATTTCCACGGATCAGGATTCGGAATCAGCCCATGTTACCCGAAGTTTTCAAATTAACGAGACTGGTGCTGACAGCCACTTAAAATTATCGGCTCAGACTTGCATTGCAAGATATGGGACAGTCGAAATGTTTCGCGTTAATGCAGTTTTATTGTTATAAACATTGTGTAGTGTTAGCCAGACTGAATGTTTTTATAGATGCACTGTACACTCATCAACTTTGGGTGTAGCAAACAAGTGTCTTGCATAGAGTGCTTAAAACAGTGATCAATCTGCAACAACAGTGTGCCAGGCTCAGTGTGCCACTTTCTGGTTATGCCACCTCTAGACAGCACTTACAACTTCCTGCCGCAAATTTGCCGTCGGAATTTGTCTAGTGAGGGACCATAACATTGAGATTTCCTCCTTCTGATGCTTGTTTTACTGCCATTCTCTACTCTATGTGCTGCTGGCTCTCAAGGCACTCGTATGTTTTTGTGTGTGTGTGTGAAATCATTTTACCTTTGAAGAACTTAGAGTAGTTCAGCTCTCGGTGGATCTCAGTGAGCTAAACACACTAAGGTGGAAACTAGAAAGGGAACGATCATTCCCTCATTCCCCACTGACCTTGTAAAAAAAAGCAGTTGTGCATAGTTCTGAAAAATAATTTTTTTTGTTTCGGTCAGCATTATTGACGCGAAAAGTTGCCTTTCGCTTAATAGCATAATTTTGTTTTTTCTATCATAGGAACAAATTCATCTCACACCCTGCATTGTGGGATAGGAAAAACTCGCATTGCATATTGACCGGGAACCAGTCTTCAGTGTGCCATCATTGCTTGGGGCAGTGGTGTGCCTTTTCGCGTCTTTTTGGGTATTCCATGTGGAATACCCAAAAAAGGCACACGAAATGCTCACTTTCCTTTAGCATGCATTTCTAAATCTTTCTCACACAAAACCACGTATGAAAGCTCTTGAACTCATCAATTTTTTAAAGAGTAATGTTGATTTTGTTTCAGAATTGTAGTGTTTCAGTTTTTATGGGGCCCTCAAGAAGAGGTGAAAAAAAACTAACATATTTTAATATTTCATGTTTTTCTTCAATGCTTTTTTGTCAAACTCTGAATGTGTAGCAAGTGTGTAATATGTCACATTTGTGATACTTGTGTACAAGCAATGGGCACTTTTTTTATTGCAAACGTTTCGCAGTATTATACAAGCTGCAAAAAAAGTTAAGAAAGGAAAAATAGACAAACACCTGCTTAAGATGTTTGGCATAAAATTACCCATATAGATTTTCTTGTGGCTTTATTTTGCAGTCATTTTGGCGACCATCTCAACTGTTAAAAAAAAGTGTGCTGCATTACTGTATTGAGTACAATGCATCGCTAGAATGTTTAGAATAGCAAGTATGTTTTGGTCATCTGAGTGCTTTCTGAATTGACCTGAATGTTGTCTATGGTGTTACGAAAAAATGTGTTTTAACGTACCGCTCCTTTCTATACCAAACTTGGTCTACATGTTGAATAAAGGATATTGGGTAATGTGTTTGAAGCTCGAAAACATTCATGCAATTTTTCTGCCACATACTCCTCCAAAAATGTAGTCAAATTGTGGTATGATTGTATTTTTTTGTTGCAATACTGCACTTTTTATGAATATTTTAGCAGTGAATACTTAATCAAAAGAACTTATATTCTGCAGAAAAAATATATGTAGCTCTCTCAAGCTATTCCACTTTATTAGAAAAATCACAAATTCCATGAAATAGCCATTTTTGTCCATACTGAGATGCAATTTACATCACATGGTGGTCCAATTAAAAATCACCTTTATAAGTAACTAGAAAGGAAATGAAAAGTTCTTTTTATGTGACAAGTTTTGTCCCTACATTTTTGTTTTAAAAAAATAATTTTTGAAGTTTCGCATTGACGGCTATCTTCCTATTTCTTCATGCCACAGCTCCAGCCTTGAAGTTCCTTGTTTCCGTCAATGGGAAACCTCAGGATTATGCTTTAAAGCAAAATTTGTAACAATAAAACTTGCCACGTAAGAATTGCTAGTTTACTTTTTAGTTAGCTATCAAGGTGATTTTTATTTAGACCACCACATTTTTCAAATAGCATCTCAATATGGGCAAAAATGGTGATTTTGTGAAATTTGCGATTTTTTCTGTTAAATTTTTAACAACTTAAGAGGTCTAAAGATATTTTTTTCACAAAATATACTTTGTTTTGAGTAAGCAATCACTGCTCAACCATTCATATAAAGGGAAGTAACGTAATGGAGAAAAACATAACCCATTTTGCCTCAATTGATGGCTCATGCGGCAGAAAAAATGCAATAGTATGACTGAGTTTCAACCACCTTAGACAAGCACCTTTACTTCACATGTAAACTAAATTTGGTATAGAAAGGACGGTACTTTTGAAATATTTTTTTTTTCACAAACAACACCCAGACGACATTCTGGGAAGTTCAGCAGGCACCAATGTGAGCAAAAATGTTTCCTTGAAATATTCTAGCAATTCACTGTTTTCAGTGCAAAAAACCAACATGATGTTTTGAAATGTACTTAAGAAGGTCACCAAAATGGCAGGGTCATTTGGCATAGAATGATCAATGTGCATTTTTCGGGGGCAAAAAAATCTGCTTTGTTCCCAATAAATTCGTCCTGCTCCCGAACTAGAACGAATTTTTCGGCAACTAGGAAGCTTTTTTTTCCCCAAGGAATCTGTATGAACTTTGTTATGCTTCGTGCTAAAAACAGGTAGTTGTTTATTTTCTCAATCTTAAAAGGGCCCTAAAACGGTTTTTCAAAGTTTTCGCAGCGTTCAGGCTAGAGCATTATCAAACCATTCGCACCAAAAATTTAGTGTCATGCCAGGTGCCTAGACCCCTATAAACAATTATATCATACCTTCCACACATCCGAACAACCTCCTCAACTCTGAGGCATGCTGGCATCGCTGGCGATCGCAGACTTCACTTGACAATTTGGTTTGGGCAGTCTCGGAGGCCATCACACAGTGCCCCTGGCAACACGCACGCGGTCTGGCAACACAGATGAACATTGCAAAGTGGTCTATATCAGCTCCAACAGGTGCCCCCATCCTGCTAGCTAGCTTTCTTCCTTGCATTCTACAGCCCATGACAGCCAATCAGATCAGCAGCCACGGCGACGTCTCTGCTGATGTGCTCTGGTCAAGAGCATGTCGCTCTGCGAATGGGTGGTTGAGAACGCATCTGGCCGCGGCACTGGTCTGCAGCAATCCGCAGCATTAAAACATAATAAATTGAGTCAGTTTATGCAGAGAGCTCCAATCGATCTCTCAATGACCCTTAGGACTTGGTCTACACGCCCAAGGTTTATGTACGAAATTGCCAAAACCGTTTCAGGGTCTCTTTAGCCTTTCCTCCACCTTGCTGAATACCGGAAAACCTATTGCTATTTACTAAAAAATTTGTCCTGGTCCGGGGTCCAAGATTTCGGTCCAGGATGAATTTTTCGGCAAAAGCTTTATTTATGAGAATCCTGTATGAATTTCCTTGTGGCTCCAAGCTACAAATAGGTGGTTGTCTATTTTATCTTTCTGAGCATTTATTTTATTATACAACAAGGCCTGGCATCATTCATAAAAATAATTTTCATTTTGTGATGTCAATAGATGGCCCATGGCCTTGAAAGTTGGCTACTTGCTGTAAGATGTTTGATGTACCATTTCAATTTTTAGATGGGCCACCCAGGTCTTAAAAATTTAGTGACAAAGCCTAGACAGTTTTCAATGTTGTGATATCGTGGGTGGTAACATGGTGATTGCAGGTGTCTGATTTTCATTCATATTGTTAGTGTAAGGTATATGTATAGCCATATTGTATGCTGTGTTTTCCTTTTGTTTTATGTGTATTTGTGTTTACTGATTTGTCAGTTTTTTTTTGCCATGAAACATATGTGATCAGTTCCCCTGTCTCAATATATTTTTAAGTTGCCCACAATTTATTTTCTTGTGCTAACTCATGATGAACAGTGCAATTGTAGCAGTGGAAATTACTGTTCAAATTTAGTTGGTATCACAGATCTCTAGTTAAGTGCAAAAGTGCTTTACATAAGGTACTATAACATTTGCTGTTTTAGTTTATACAATTTTGAATTTGTGATATCAATATCTCATAGGTCTACCTTCTTTTATGTTTATATAGGCTTATCATTACCTGAGGCGCTGCTCTATAATACCTGCATTTTGTATTTTTCTAGTCCACAGAAGTACTTATTGCCAGAAGTTCAACAATATACTTGATATCATTGTTATTGGACATTTACCTACAATAAATATTTTTGTCAACTTTAGGTTGTGTCTTCTCCAATGGCGCAAACAGGAAATCTCTCGAAGGTACTGCCCCCGCCTCCCCCTGAAGGCTTTTATTAATGTCAAATTGCCAAGATACAGCTTTGCAGGAATATTATTATTATTACGTTAAGTTTTATTGGCGCAAGGGCATCTAAGGCCAAAGAGCGCCAGTACAAGTGTTGTTTCAATTCGGTTATTGGTTTAAAAATTAAAACAAATGATTAAAACATGATTAAATATTAAAACAAATATCTACGAACCATTTAAAATGCAGTATAATTAAAAGAATGTCACTTTGTTTAAAAAGGAATGTCACTTTGCTAAAACCTTCATTTTGTTGGCTGAAATCTGTGCTGATAAATTAGTCTGCAAGGCCCAAGACCCTCGCAGCTGAAGTCCTTGCCTGAGCAAGAACTGCGAAGGCTAAGACATACTTTTTATGCACCAGGCAGTACCTCACACTTGAGGCGCAGCTGGTGCCTAGGATGGAATGATATCATTGTTAAAAATTTCACTTTTGCAAGATAATGAAGAAGTCTCTTAAGGTCGACCACTGCATCAAGTGATAAAAACAGCGCTGGATGAAGTGGGATATGATGTCGATAGAGCTCCCTGAAATGGGTCAGTCGTGCTTGGTGAAGCACAGGACATTGTATGAGAACATGCACAACGGTTAGACTCTCTCCACAGTGTATACATGTAGGTGGATCAGTGCCTGTCAAAAGGTGTTTATGTGTGGCATAAGTGTGGCCTATTCTGAGCCGTGTTAGAGTGACTTCAGCGAACCTGTTGAGTTTTTGGGGGATAACTTTCCTCAGCTGGGGTTTTACAAGGTGGAGTTTGTTGTCGACTTCTCTGTCCCATTCAGCTTGCCAGTGGTTGCGTAGACCTCTACGTACAACAGGTTTTAGATCTACACCCGGAACAGAGGTTATATCTATGGTTTGCCGACCAGCGGCTTCTCGTGCATTCTTGTCCACTATTTCATTGCCCGCAATTCCAGAATGACCTGGAACCCAGCAAATAACAATAGAAAGTTTTAAGTTGTAGGCTGCATAGATTTCGTTAAGGAGCTTGTTGAAAGTAGGGTTCTTGCTGTACTTGCCACAAGACAGGGCCCTGACAACACTTAAAGAATCTGTGTACACTATAGACTTTTGTATCTTGTGTTGTTTAATGTGTTGTATAATAAGCAGGATACCATAGGCTTCCGCTGTGAAAATGCTGGTATGTGTATGCATGGTTCTGGTGTCCGAGAACTTTTGTCCATAGGCTGCACAAGATACAGATGTTTGAGATTTTGAGCCATCAGAGAAGAACGCGGTTGAACGATATTTGTGTTCAAGGGCCAAGAAATGTTGCTGAATAAGTGCACTTGGACAATTTTCCTTTATGATGTCTTTGAAAGACCAGTCACAAGTGACTGGACATTGCTGCCAGGGAGGGATGTGTTCGACATGGTCACTTTCCGCCAAGTCATTGAGGAAAATTGCAAGTTTTTCTACTGCAGGTCTTATTGCCAATGGAAACGGTGGGGCGATAGAAGGACGGTTTAGGTATAACTGGGTAGTAGACACATCGTTCATAAGTGTTTTACATGGGTGCTGCTTCAGAGACATGATCTTAACTGCATAGTTGACTCCTAGATACGTGCGCTGATAGTCTAGTGGCCCCTGATCTGACTCTGCATAAAGGCTTTGAATAGGGCTGGTACGGAAGGCACCAAGTGCCAGACGGATACCTAGGTGGTATACAGGGTCCAACATTTTCAGTGCTGTCCTTGAAGCTGACTGATATACTATGCATCCATAGTCTATGCGTGACAGAACCAGGCTTCGAAACAGAGATATGAGACAGTGCCTGTCTGTCCCCCACGACTGATGCGATAAAATCTTTAAAAGGTTCATGGTCTTGAGACATTTTACCTTCAGCTGTTTTATGTGCTGGATGAAGGTGAGTTTGGAATCGAAAATTACACCGAGGAATTTTTGTTCTTTCGCGATGACTATGTTTTGTCCATTCATTAGTATGCAGGCGTCAGGATGCACACCTCGTCGTCTCGAGAACAGCACACTAGTAGTCTTGTCAGTGTTAAACTTAAAACCATTCTCGTCAGCCCATTTTGCAAGTCGGTTAACACCTAACTGTATCTGGCGTTCGCATACAGTCAAGTTACACGATTTGAAACTAATTTGAATGTCGTCCACGTATAGAGAGTACAATATCGCAGGTGGAATAACAGAGCGAAGAGAGTTCATTTTAACTATAAATAGTGTGCAGCTTAATACTCCTCCCTGCGGCACTCCATTTTCTTGAAGAAATGTGCGCGATAACACAGTACCTATTCTTACACGGAACTTCCTTTCAGACAGGTAATCTTTTAAGATGGTAAACAACCTGCCACATATTCCGAAAGACAGTAGATCTTGCAAGATTCCATATCGCCAGGCAGTATCATATGCCTTCTCAAGATCGAAAAAAACAGACAGACAGTATTGATTGTGTACAAACGCGTCACGTATATACGACTCGAGGAGGACAAGATTGTCGGTTGTGGATCTAGCTGTACGGAAACCAGACTGGCACGGGTCCAATATGCCATTGTACTCCAAGTAATAGACCAAGCGGCGGTTAATCATTTTTTCAAACACTTTGAGTAGGCAGCTTGTGAGGGCGATAGGCCTGTAACTATTTACCGAAGAGGGATCTTTGCCCTGTTTAAGGATTGGTAGTACTATTGCCTCTTTCCAAGCAGAGGGTATTTTGCCGGTACTGAAAATCTTGTTGTAAAGAGCTAAAAGGCAGTTAGGGTTTCATCAGGGAGATTTCTGATCATTTCATAAGTAATTGTATCAGAACCAGGAGCAGAAATCTCACAGGAACCAAGGGCGAGCTTCAGTTCATATACTGTTAGTGGTTTATTGTATCCGTCTGATCGAGGCTTGTTCCGGCACAGAGGTACACTTTCAGCTATGCTTTTGTGGCGTAACAACTTAGTGGTATAGTTTTCTGAGCTTGACATTTTCTCGAAGTGTACGCCAAGAGCGTTTGCCTGTTCTTCTATTGTATCACCGCAGTCATTCACCAAAGGGAAGGGATTTGGGCCTTGTCCTTTAAGTTTATGCACCCTATTATAAACCTTGCTGACGTCTGTGTAGGAGTTTATTGAGGATATATAGCGTGTCCAGCTTTCCCGTTTGGCTATACGGCGAACACGCCTGCCATTCGCTTTGCAACTTTTAAAGGTTATCAAGTTTTCTGCTGTTGGGCAGCGAGAAAAAACCCTCCAAGCTTTGTTTTGCCGTTTTTTAGCAATTTCACACTCCCGATTCCACCATGGCTTTGCGTTAACCTTATCATTCCTGGACTGCGGTATGCACATTTTTGCACAAGTAAGAACATATTCCGAAATATAGTTGGCCATCTCTTCTACTTCCAAATGGTCTACCTCTTCGAGGTGTAGTGTACATAGCTCTCTGAATTTCACCCAGTTTGCAACATGAAAGTTCCACTTTTTGGGATAAGACGGCCGGTCATCCCGTTGTTTTGTTACTAAAAGAGTTGGAAAATGGTCACTTCCATATGGATTATTAATAACTTTCCAATCTAAGTAAGGTAGGAGTGACGGTGACCCAATGGCTAAATCTATGCATGAATATGTATTGTGTGTGGTACTGAAGTATGTTGGCTCTGCCTTATTGAGCAGGCAGGCTCCAGATGCGAGAAGAAAGTTTTCTATTGCACGACCTCTCGCATCACATTTGGTATCACCCCATAGCAAACTGTGAGCATTAAAATCTCCAATTAACACATATGGTTCTGGAAGCTGATCAATAAGCTTTTCGAACTCTGTTTTATTGAATGGTTCGTCAGGGGCTATGTAGATCGAGCAGATAGATATAAGACGGTTGAATAGAATAGCGCGAACAGCCACAACCTCAAGAGAGCTTTGTAGCACAATGTGCTGGCATGCTACGCTTCTTTGTGCAATGATGGCCACACCTCCAGAAGAGAAATTGCCACCATTTCGATCTTTACGAAAAACCACATATTGATTCAAGAAATTCACATGAGTCGACTTTAAATGAGTTTCTTGAACACAGAACACTTTTGGCTGATAGTCATTAAGCAAGTCTTTGATATCATCTAGGTTTTTAAATAGGCCTCTGGCATTCCACTGTAGTATTTGTGTGTCCATTTTAGGTGTATTTTGTGTTCTGTGCTCAAGGATGGAAAGTGAGCTCACGGACCCTTTCCAGGGGCCGTGACACGAGATTTTTCTTTTTTGGATCGGTCGACAGAGTCGCGCCGATCCCTAGGCGCTGGCTGCGCCCTCACGCTCGGTGTTGTGTCCATTGCCTCTTGCGAGGCGCTGGACACGCGCTCTTGCGAGCGCTGCATTTGTTTTGAGGGCCTCGCCTCTAAAGACAAGGCCTTCGCGGCCCCCAGCCCGGAGGCTGGTGGGTCCTTCTTCAATGGCGGAGCAGCACTGGCTGCAACCGCCGAGGGGGCAGAAGGCGTCACCGCCGGCGCACTACGCGTGTGCCAGACAGGCGCCGGGGGCCGTCGTGGCGCTGCCCCCTGACGCGCCACTTCGGCAAAGCTGGTTTCTGGCAGGTAGGACACCTGCCTTCGTGCCTCCCTAAATGAAATGTTTTGTGTTACCTTAATCGTGACAATTTCCTTTTCTTTCTTCCAGCTTGGGCATGACCGTGAGTATGCGGCATGTTCCCCGTTACAATTCGCACAGTGAGGAGAGTTTTCACAGGCATCAGATGTGTGTTCGTCAGCACTGCATTTCGCACAAGTTAGGCGGCCTCGGCAGTTCTGAGAACTGTGGCCGAATCGCTGGCATTTAAAACATCGGAGAGGGTTCGGTATATATGGCCTCACTCGGAGCTTGATGTACCCAGCCTCAACGGAGTCGGGCAGTACACTTGAATTAAAAGTAAGTATCAGGTGCTTAGTCTGGATTTCTTGCCATCACGCCTCATCCTAATTCGTTTCACGTTGATGACATTCTGTTCGCTAAAACCCTCCAGGAGTTCAGCCTCCGTCAGCCCTAACAGGTCATCATCTGAGACAACGCCACGGGTGGTGTTCATGGTTCGATGTGGGGTTACTATTAATTTGGTATCTCCAAATTTCACTAGATTAGACAATTTTTCATATTGTTTCTGGTCGCGGAGCTCCAACAGGAGGCCACCACTTGCCATTCTCGATGCTTTGTAACCTGGGCCAAAGATTTCTGTCAAAGACTTCGAAACAAGAAAAGGTGAAATTGTTCTCACTGGTTTGCCGGGTGTGTCAGCGTGGACAACGTGAAATCGAGGAAAGGATACTCTCTGGTGACCATAAAACTGGAAGACTTCATCGGTGCGCCCTCTTTTCTGAGGGCGATCAGGGAGTGGGGGGAAGGAACTAGCCATAAGAGAAGGTTTCTTTTCGGCAGCGGTGCCAGCCACCCACCATGGAGTCCTACAAGGGGACGCTGCAGAGTCTGGAAGCACAGGCCCTGCAGACGCCAGCTGTACACCACCACTATAACCGAATATGGTGTATCCAAGGTAGGATAGCCACACAGGGTTAACCCTTGCCGCCAGGAAACACGGAAGTCAACGGAAGAGAGTAGAGGACAGGAAAGATTTAAAGTAAGAGAAAAGACGAAGATGTGAGGGGGAGACAGGAAAAGGCGACTGCCGATTTCCCCTGGGTGGGTCAGCCTTGGGGTGCCGTCTACAAGAAGCCGGGGCCAAAGGGGTGTGTTGCCTCTGCCGGGGAGCCTTAAAGGTCCAATCACCCAGCGTCGGCTCAACCCCCAGGATCCCCTTTTCCCCGGACACGGCAAAGCCACGCACGGCTAGGCGTGGGAGGGAGTAGAAACTCCCCCGTTAGCTCGGGTCCGTGGTGTCGCTACACACCAAACGCCTACTTGTGCAGGCGCCCCAGCGGGGGCTTTGCAGGAATATCAGCATGGGTTCAGTTTTCGTTAGACTAGATTTTAGTGATTTAGAATTGGCATATAGATGCTCTAGAGGGAGATCTGCAGCAAATATTGCTTCCATTAATTGCTGCAAGCACTCCCCCAGAGGAGTAGTAAACTAAAATACCTAAAAACTCCGAATTCATTCCCAAACTTCAGAAAGAAAAAACGAAAAAACGTGCTTGCCTAATAATAAAAAAACTCCCATTCCCCCCCCCCTAGAAACTACTACATTACACCATGAATACTCTCTAATAAGAACGATAAAACTCCCCATTGTGCTTTGCAGAGTATTTTATTGAGATACCACGGGAGTGAAACCTATTCCAGACGTAAGCCCTATAAACGCCCAGTTAAGGGACTTATACAACACTCTTAATAGACCGTGAAACCTCCCTAATAAGAAAGACGTAACCCCCTTTGTCCCTCCTCGAAATATTCTATTCAGATACAAAGGGAGTAATAATTATGCCCAACATAATCTCTATGGATGCCTTCAGGTGGGATTTGCATTTTACACCCTTTCTGAGGGTGTAAAAAGATGTACAGATGGGAGTGTTCTAGAGGACAAGCCCAAAAACCCCTTTTGGGGTTTCTTTTGTTTACAGTGTATACAGTAACTCTAAAGAGCAGCGGTAGCAGCTGCGCATGCGAAATGAACGTGCGTCCTCCCGCCGCTCATCGCTGCGACCGCCGCCGCTCGTTCGCTCGCATGTGAAACAGTCTTTCGTGTATAGATACATGTTTCTTTTTAGGGGCGAAGCCCCTTAAAGCGGCACCCGTTCGCCCCTCGTAGTGTAGTGTGTAACACGTGTTACATTTTGACCTGCAAGGTGGTGCCGGTGGGAGATTTCTCCTGTGCTTTGTTGAACAATAAAAACACCGCGGCGTGTGCGTTAACTAAAAGCCGAATGCTCCTGTCTTTCATTCCCCATTAGCAGTCATTGGCATGTTCTAGTAAGAAACGTTAGTAGAAGTAGAAGTGTTAAAAGCCAACTTCTGTTGTCTCTCATTCCCTGTAGCAGCCATTGTTTACCTCCAAGGAAGTGCCTGGTGAGATTTCTTTTGTGCGTGAATAAACAATAAAATTTTTTTGTTCAAAACGCCGTTGATTGATGAAATAAACCAACGAAAGCTGCTAGATCTTTTCTAAAAGCAAAACGA
Organism: Rhipicephalus microplus; assembly: GCF_013339725.1. Lineage (NCBI taxonomy): Eukaryota > Metazoa > Arthropoda > Arachnida > Ixodida > Ixodidae > Rhipicephalus > Rhipicephalus microplus. The sequence goes on along the minus strand of NW_023611197.1, from coordinate 97,743 downwards.
AAAGAAGCCAGATGTTTCAAAAGTAAAACAAAAAGAAGATGCCAGCTGCTTAACGAAAGACGCCAGGTGTTCTTAAAGCAATGGTTTTACAATCAAAACCATATCGATACAGGTTTGTAGTTGCCGATGCTCGTTGCTGTCGGTGTGTGCTCGTATGGTACATTGAGCACTATCTGACAGGAAAGTGTTGCTACGTTATACTAGCTGGGCGTAACCTCCTTGGTTTTAGAAAGGTTTAGCGAGCGTTGGGCCGCAGTGCCATGAATACTGTGAACTAGTATGTACCATGAACTGGAGGTAATTAAAGGTGGGAAGTAGACCCGAAGCGCAAGCCATAAGAAAATGTGCGTGTGCCACCTCTCGTTTAGTCCTTGGAATGTCCGCTGGATGGCAGTGCTTCTATATGGGGAATATATGAAGAGAAGATGCGAGATGGTGGTACTTGGAGTGTTGAATAGATGGACGAACGGACACACAGACAGATGCATGAACGAACGCAGGGACGGACGCACGAACAACGCACGCACGGACGGGCGGATGAACGCATGGACGGTCACACAGACGAATGCATGGACGGACGGAAGCAAGAACGGACGAATGCTTCGCCCCACTCTCCATCATCACTGGGCTTGGTGGCACCGTTCGGAACATCATGCTAAACTAGGTGCTCTTCGTTATACGGGTATGCCTTGGCTTTCACGGGACTGAACGTGCGTCCCTGCTGGGTTGCTGTGGTCATTCCGCCACAACGCCGATGTCATCAGTATCCAACAGGTGCAACTTGGGACGACGCTGCTACCGCTATCAGCATGGCAGAACGAACCCCATCATGATGCGACGCTTCGTGCGTCACGTCCGGAGGATCCTTTTGGCGCACCAGCGACATCTGGCACATCGGCGGGACTGCATAAAGGCCGAACATGACCCGCACGCGCTTCACTGGGCTTGGTGGCACCGTTCGGAGCATCATGCTAAACTACGTGCTCTTCATTATACAGGTTCGTGATAAACGGTCTTTTGTTAAATGTACTAAAATAAGTTACGTTGGACTAGTTGTGCTGCCAAGCCCACAGTACATGTTGTTTTGCTACCTGCAGTGTGTTCGCGTGATATTTTTGTTATTGCAACTGAGTGGTGACGTAGAAGAGAACCTAGGTCCTGACAAAATAGATCAAATACTAAAGACCGTCAATGAACTTAAGCCATCTCATACAGCTCTTCAGACGGGTCTTGAAGATGTCCAGCTAAGGCTATCTCAGATTGAAAGTACCCTTACGTCATTAAAGCAATGTCAGGAGAAGATGAAAAAATGTGAAGCCGTATCGGCTATGCGTAGTGAGTTCACTGAAATGCACAACAAAATAGAAGAACTAGAAAATAGAAGCCGCCGAAACAATATCATTATTTATGGTCTTAAAGAAACAGAGCAAAAACCAGAAATGGTGCAACAACTTGTGACGCGAGGGATATTTTCTGAAATGTTGGGCATCGAAGTGAAATCTGTTGAGCGTGTGCACAGGCTCAGTCTTCCGAAGCCTAACCGCGACCGTCCGGTTATATTGCGCTTCTATGATTTTACAGAAAAAATGCTGGTATTACGAAACTGTTATAAACTAAAAAATACAGCCATATCTGTATCAGAAGACTATTCTAAGTTTGTTCGTGAAACTCGGAGGAAGCTGTGGCAGGCGTCTGCGCTGAATCGCAGTAACGGAGATAAGGACAGAAAAAGACAGATAAGGACAGATAAGGATAGAAAGGACAGATAAGGATAGAAAATAAAATGGTAGCTGTGAAACGTGCTCGTACCGATGGTCACAAGAAGGCAAGCACTTCTCAAGCGTGACCAAAAACAAAAGAGCCACTTACGCTGCTCTGCTTTAATGCAAGAAGTATTGTAAACAAAACACAGCAGTTGGAAGAAATGTTGCTTTTGTACAGCCCTGACGTAGTGGTCATTACGGAAACGTGGCTAAACCCTGCTATTCACGATTCAGAGATAGTGGCACCAGCATACGCACTGCTTCGTACAGATCGGGATGGCCGTGGCGGGAGCGTGGCCATCGCCATTAAACGGAACACGCCTTTTCATAAAGAAAGTGGCATTGCTGGTCACGAAAGTGGGTGGTGTTGAAACCTTATTAATAACGTCTCTGTGTTGATTGGTGGTGTATACCGGTTTCCGGGTGCTGCTGATGAATATCTTGTAAAGCTACAGAACTTTCTTCACGGCTGTGTAGGTGAGCGAACGAAACTAATACTTACTGGTGATTTTGATATGCCGGGAATAAACTGGGGCACTTTTGCCATCGGAAATACTGCAGTTAAAGGTTCAGATATACTTTTTGACATTATGTTTAGTCACTCGTTGACACAGCTGGTGATAGAACCGACTCGCATCCACGGGTCGGCATGTTCAGTGCTTGATCTTGCATTTGTGTCTGGCTCATTAACACCACAAATGAGTATTGAAGAGGGAATCTTTGATCACAAGCTCATTCTGTTGACATTTTATGGCATGGGCGGTCGCGTATCACACGCAACGACGCGCATATCAGTTAAAGATTACTACAGAGCGAATGACGAAAGTGTTATAGATTTTCTTGAAGCATCACAAGACGATTTCTTTAATACGTCATCGGGTGTCATGGATCTATGGAATAAACTAAAATCTGGAATCACGCATTGTGAATCAACCTTCATACCTACCAAGCTAAAAAAAACTTACGTAAAACGCCGTGGATTACGAGAAACATAATCCACCTAAAGAGAAAAGTACAACGACTCCGCAAACATAAAAAGAAATCCGCTGCGCCCAATGAGCTTTCACGCCAATTAAAAACAGAAATAAAGAGGGCAAGAGACTACTTTTTCTCAAGCACTCTGACTGAGTTTATGACAAATCATCCACGTAAATTTTGGAAGTACTTATCAAAGCCAAATAGCATAGTAACTAAACTGGAAATATCAGGTAGTCTTGTTGAAGATGCACGGATTATTGCAGATGCTTTCAACATTTACTTTCAATCAGTTTTCACGCGTACGCAGCCTTCATTTTTACCGTCGTCTAACAGTGAAAATCACATGCCAGAGTTAACAATAACAGAGTCTGGCATACTTAACCTGCTTCTTCAACTCGATGTCGAAAAATCGCAAGGCCCGGATGAAATTTCTAATGTTTTTCTTAAGCGCTATGCCGCTCAGCTAACCCCTTTTCTGCAAAATATATTTTTCTTATCATTAGAAACAGCTGTGCTTCCTGATGATTGGTTGTGTGCAAAAGTAATTCCTATCCATAAATGTGGGAACAACTGATAAACACATACAGGCCAATATCACTGACAAGTACATGCTGCAAGCTAATGGAGCACATAATAAACAAAGCACTTATGAATTATCTAGAGAAAAATAATCTGCTGTATCCGAACCAACACGGTTTTAGAAGGAAGCTTTCGACCACTACACAACATTTAGAGATTACTCATGACTTTGCTTTAGCGATTGATTCTAGACTGCAAATAGATGCAATATTTATTGATTTTTCTAAGGCGTTCGACCGCGTTCTGCACTCGTTGCTCATACAAAAACTTGAATCATTTAGGGTTGAATTGAAAATCGTCCATTGGATTGCCGCCTATCTTTCCAACCGCACCCAGTATGTTTCTTTTAACAATGGCGAGTCCGACCGTGCCGACGTGTTCTCTGGTGTTCCCCAAGGGTCTGTACTAGGACCAACACTCTTTATCATATACATCAATGACATCTACACTGCTATGGAACCAGGTATTACAATGAGGCTTTTCGCAGATGACTGCGTCATATACTCTCCCACTAGCACTACAGAAGACCAGGTGAAACTTGACAAATCTTTTGAAAATATTGTGCAATGGTGTGAAAAACATGGTATGCAAATTAATACAGACAAAACCATGTGCATTACAATTTCCCATAAAAAGACACCACTTCACTTTCAGTACAACTTCTCTGGGGCAGACATCAAGCACGTAAATACCGTAAAGTACCTGGGAGTCACAATAACATCATCGTTAAAGTGGGATGTCCACATTAATCAAATTTCTGCACGTGCATTTAAACAACTAGGTTTTTTATGGCGTAAACTAACCGGAACTTCCCCTCAAGTTAAACTAACAGCGTACAAGACACGCATAAGACCCATCCTGGAATATGCAGCTATAGTTTGGAACCCGCACCAAAAAAACATGATTGATGCATTGGAAAAGATTCAAAACCGGGCTCTTAGGTTTATTTTTTCAAAGTATACCAGATGGGAGAGTGTTTCCGCGCTGCGTTTGCAAGCACGTGTCGCAACTCTTGCTAGCCGACGACAATTAGCCAGCCTAAAATTTCTTTTTTTTCTTTCAAACAACCTGGTAAATTTAAATAAGGATGATTACCTTAAAGCTTCATACCGTCACTCCAGTAGAACTAACAATGACAAATGCATATGCCCATTCATGTCACGTTGTAACACGTTGAAGCATTCTTTTTTTCCCGCGGCTGTGAGTGAGTGAGTGAAACAACTTTATTCGGTCCACAATAGACGCGAGTAAACTCAGCGTCACCTGGCTAGGCCCAATCGGGGACCATCAGGTTAAACCTGACGGCCCTCGCGCGGGCCCTCTGGACGGCCAGGATTTGAGAGGTCTGGTCCTGGGCCTTAATGAGTCGCTTCATTTCCTCTTGGGTGAAAGGGGGACCGGCAGAGGCGCAGCCCCAGAGTACATGCTCGAAGTCCGCATAACCACCACACAGGGGGCAGTCCGGGCTTGGAAACCGTTCAGGGTACATTGTGTGCAGTGCCGCAGGGCTCGGGTAAGTGTTTGTTTGTAGCAGTCGGAGAGTAACAGCTTGGGCCCTGCATAGCGAGGAGTGTGGTAGAGGCAGCAGTCTTCTTGACAGATAGTGGTGCTTGCATATCTCGTTGTACGAGCAGAGAGGCTCAGGTCGCCCAGGAGATGACGCGTTACCCGGCACACGGTCAGTCAAACCTCGTGCAGCCGAGTGCGCCTCCTCGTTGGGATTGAGCGAAGCACCCTCAATGGTTCCAAGGTGCGCAGGAAACCAGACCAATGAGTGATTTTTGAGGTCTTTGACTTTTTGAATAATCTGTAGGACCTGGGGAGCCACCATGCCCATCTGGAAGGCCTTGATAGCGGCCTTGGAGTCTGAATAAATTGTGTCATGTACACCGTCCGTCAATGCAAGAGCAATGGCAACCTGCTCTGCAACGCTGGAACTAGAAGTGCGGATGGTAGCGCAGCTGATGACTCTGCAATCACAGTCGACGACCACTGAGGAGAAGGTTTCTTCTTGAATGTACGAAGCAGCATCGACGAAGCAGGCTCGATCCTTGTCCAAGCGGGCACTGGCGAGCAGAGATTTACCCCTGGCTCGTCTTCGTGCTTCGTTGTAGGTTGGATGCATATTGCGCGGCATCCGCGCAATCTGGATCTTGGATCTTACGTCGTTGGGCAGCTTCACAGCGTCAGGACCGACAACCGTGGGATTTCGTCCCAGCATGCCGAGTATGGCTCTACCAGCTGGGGTGCCAGACAGTCTGACAAACTGTGCAAACTCTTGGGCTTCGACAATTTCTTCGAACGTGTTGTGGATTCCCAACTTCAGAAGGTCTTCCGTGTGCGTTCGAACGGGAATGCCAAGGGCCAGCTTGAAGACTCTTCTGATTAGGGCATTGATTTTGTTGCGCTCCGACACGAGCCAGTTGTGCATAGCCGTCGAATAAGCGAGGTGGCATAGCACGAATGCGTGGATAGTCCGGATCAGATTGTCCTCCCTGATTCCGCGGTGCCTGTTAGCGATTCTTCGAATCAGTCCGAGGGCGCTTTCGGCCTTGGAACAAATGCGTTTGACGGCGGCTCCATTGGCTCCGTTAGACTCGATAAACATTCCAAGGACCCTGATAGTGTCCACCCGCGGAACTGGGGAGCCGTTACCGGTGAATAACGTAATGTGGCTTTCCATTGCTGGCTTCCAGGACCGGTGAGAACCGCCTCTGGGCCTCTTCTTATACAGTAAGAGCTCGGACTTAGCGGGCGAGCACCTTAGCCCGGTGGGGATGAGAGAGCGCTCCGTCACATCGATGGCCTCTTGCAAAGCACTCTCGACCTGACCCTCACATCCGCTGAGGCACCAGATGGTGATATCGTCTGCGTAGATCGTGTGGTTAATGTTCGGGATTCTGTTCAAGGCCCTCGACAGGTTGATCATGCAGATATTGAACAGCGTCGGGGAGATCACCGCCCCCTGAGGTGTCCCTTTTGGCCCAAGGGTAATTTCGTGGGTCAAAAAATCGTCAATCTTCAGTCTTGTGGACCGCGACGAAAGGAAGGAGCGCACAAAATTGTACGCCCGCTTGCCGACGTGAAACTCAGACAAGCTCTTGAGAATAAAGGCGTGTGATATGTTGTCAAAAGCCTTTTCCAAATCCAATCCAAGAATCGCCTTGGTGTCGGTGGAGCCGGAGTCAATGACCTGGTGCTTGATCAGCTTCATGGCGTCCTGAGTCGAGAGCCCCGACCGAAAGCCAATCATGTTGTGGGTATAGCATTCGTTAGACTCGAGGTGGTCAGTGAGGCGGTTGAGCATGGCGTGCTCGGCCACCTTCCCGACGCACGACGTCAACGAGATTGGCCTAAGATTCTCGATGCTCGGTGCCTTACCCGGCTTGGGTATCAGTACTGTGCCGGCCGCTTTCCAGCTCTTGGGAATGAGACCGCTGCGCCAGATTTCGTTGATCTTGTCTGTAAGAAACTCGATCGAGTCGTCGTCGAGGTGCTTGAGCATTTTGTTGGTTACCCCATCTGGCCCAGGGGCGGATCTGCTATTGAGGGATGCGAGAACCCGCTTGACCTCAGCCACGGTGAAGTCCTCGTCCATCGATGGCGCGTCGCGCCCCTCGTAGTCGGGAAACTGGGGAGGTACCGGATCGTCCGTGGCCGCCAGGTACTTGTCTATGAGCTTCTCCGTGATCGCCTCATCTGGAGTTGAGTCGGTGGCCAAATGGACAGCTTTCGCCAAAGCTCTCTTCTGATTGGACTTGGTGTTGCCGTCGTGCAGTAGGTGTTTGAGGAGTCTCCAGCTTTTACCGGTCTTGAGTTGGCCCTCCATAGAATCACAGAGCTCATCCCATTGCTGCTTGCATAAGACCTTGCAATGATCTCCTACCGTTTTGTTGATTTCGGACATTTTCTTGCGCAGTCTTCTGTTATGGCGCTGAGTCTTCCATCTCGCGAGCAGTGCCTGCTTGGCTTCCAACAGATGCGCGAGCCTACTGTCCATCCTGTCCACCTCCAGATCGGTTGTCACCTCTTTGGTGGCGCTGGCCACATCTTCTTTTAACCCGTCGCACCAAGAGTCTAGGTCCGCATCCTGGGAAAGGGCGCGCTCGGAGCCGCGGCTGTAGAGATGTGGAATGACTTGCCGAACGACGTTGTCAGTGCACAATCACCTGAATCATTTTCACCGCTGTTGGAAATTCATTTAGAGGCATTGCAATAAATCCTGTGCTATCTTCGCCGAAATAAAGGTTTAAAGAGTGTATCGCGCATGTGCTCCTACATTGCTACATGTGCTTAACCGCCTGCATCTGCATATCAATGTTACCGTTGATGTTATCATGCTGAGTAGTTTTTTTCAGTAAAACACATGTGCATTGTTCATTTATTGCTTTATACTGTTATATCATTATTTTTCTTTGTGATATGAGTGTTATTTACTCTGTACGCCCTCTCCTGTATAGGCCTGAAAAGGCCCACAGTATTGAATGAATAAATAAATAAATAATAAATCATTCATTCCGTGGATATGCTGCCAATTTTTCTAAAACAAAGGAGGTTATGCCCAGCGAGTATAACGTAGCAACCTTTTTCTGTCAGATAGTGCTCAATGTACATGCCCATGGCTGCTAATAGGAAATGAGAGACAGGAGAATTTGGCTTTTACTTTCTTATGGCTTGCGCTTCGTATCTACTTCCCACCTTTAATTACCTCGTGTTCATAGTATATACTAGTTCACTGTATTCATGGCACTGCGGCCAACGCTCGCTAAACCATTCTAAAACCAAGCAGGTTACGCCCAGCTAGTATAACGTAGCACACTCCTTCAACCCGGTGAAGGCTTTCTGAATGTACGCATGAGACGTGGTGCCATTGCGTGTTGTGGTACTCTGGAAAAACGAAAAAAAACTAAATAAGCAAGAACAAATCTTGCCACCCGGAGAGCGGCAGCATGAGCAGGTCGCAAGCTTATAGAGGACGTCATGGCATAAACACACTTTGGCACCACACCTTGAGCTTCCTAGCATTGGTGGTCTTTTGTCATTCACCGCCTTGGTTCGAGGTTTAACCTCTGGATTAACGTCTTGATAACGTGGGTGCAAATAAATCTTGCGGTGCCCACATTATGATTGTCCCTGTCGCTCCCCTGAGACCTCCGTTTTCCATCACACATGCTTTTCTGGAGCGGTAGTTTTGCAAAAGTTATCGTTCCTGTAACCGCGGCTCATCATACAATGTCGACGGATGCCGGCGGGATAAAATGCACCGCGAACATCAATGTCCAACAAGCCTTTATGTTCCTTCTTTTTGAACATCAAAGCAACACGAGCCCGCCATGGCCTTGCAGTCTCCGTCCACCTAGGCTGCCATTGCCGTCGCTGCTTGCAAACCTTTGCGAGTGTTTTTATCTGTTAAATGTATTGTAGAAAACAATTATCGGAAGTATCATTCCCCCGCAGGGGCGCCTGCGCAAGTAGGCGTTTGGTGTGTAGCGACACCACGGACCTGAGCTAACGGGGGAGTTTCTACTCCCTCCCACGCCTAGCCGTGCGTGGCTTTGCCGTGTCCGCGGAAAAGGGGATCCTGGGGGTTGAGCCGACGCTGGGTGATTGGACCTTTAAGGCCCCCCCGGCAGAGGCAACACACCTCTTTTGCCCCGGCTTCACGTAGACGGCACCCCTGGGCTGACCCACCCAGGGGAAATCGGCAGTCGCCTTTTCCTATCTCTCTCTTCCTACATCTTAGTCTTTTCTCGTCTTTAAATCTATCTTGTCTTCTTCTCTCTTCCATTTACTTCCGATTTTCCTGGCGGCATGGGTTAACCTTGTGTAATTACTCAACCTTGAGTAGTTATATTTGGTTATAGTGGCAATGTACGGCTGGCGTCTGCAGCCTTATGCTATTAAGTGCTTCAGCGTCCCCTGGTTGGACTCCATGGTGGGTGGTCGCCATTGCTGCCGAAGAAAAAGTACACTACTATGGGAACACCTGCATTTCCCCGTCTACTAGATCGTCCTCCACCTAAGAGGGGACGCACCGATGACATCTCAATTTTCAGCCAACCCATACAATGTTTTCCCAAATTCCATGTTGTGCACAGCGAAAACCCAACAAAACAAGCCAGAGCCATATCTCCATTTCTTGTTGCTAAATCTCTGACTGAGGTCTTTGGCTCAGGATACAAGGTTACAAAAATGGCTAGCGGAGACCTTCTCCTTGAGCTGCCTGAAAAACACCAATATGAAAAAATTGGCAGTCTCGTAGCATTTGGTAATATCCCAGTATCTGTTTCACCTCATAGATCAATGAACACCTCACGCGGAGTTGTTTCAGAAGCAGACCTTCTTGAAATGTCTGAACAGGAACTGCTTGAAGGGTGGAAAGAGCAAAATGTCACAGATGTGAAACGAATCGTCATCAGACGAGAAAAAGAAATACCTACCAAACATTTAATACTCACCTTCGCATCTAGCACACTGCCTTCAATTGTAGACACAAGCTACATCAAACTATCTGTCCGTCCCTACATTCCCAATCCAAGACGGTGTTTCAAATGTCAGCGATTTGGTCATGGCTCGCAGAACTGCCGAGGTAAGGAAACTTGTGCAAGATGTGGTAGCCACGGCCACCCATCTGATAACTGTGTTACTACGCCTCACTGCGTGAATTGTGACGGGGAACACGCCGCGTATTCGCGTTCGTGTCCTAACTGGAAGAAAGAAAAAGAAATAGTCGCTTTTAAAGTCAAAGAAAACATCACATTTAAAGAAGCAAGACGAAGAGTGTCGCCATTTTACGGCGCAACATATGCTGATGCGGCGCGTCAGGGGGCACCGCCGCACCAGCCCTCGCCACTCCTTCGGCCCGCGCATACCGAGCCGGTGGTTGTCGCACCTGCCCCCAAGGCGGCTGTAGCCCAGGCTACACCGCCTACTCCCAAACAGAGACCGGAGACTCCAGAGTCCTCGGGTCTCAAGGCCTCCCCTCACCAGGCGAGGCCCGTAATCCGAACTAACAGCCCGCACGTACGGGCATCCAGTGCCTCCGAGGAGGCAATAGATACGTCGGCACCCTTGGTGCCGAAAGAGCGGCGTGGCTCCTTGGAGCGCGCCAAGAAAACAAAAAAGCAAATAACAGGGCCTGGTGGTGGCCCTGTTAAGTGAACTCAAACTCCCCGTCTAAACAGCCACTCGCTTTTCGTACACACAGCATTATTTTACATTCACCATGAACACTCAAATTATACAATGGAACGTCAGGGGCCTTCTCAGAAACCTTGACGACATCCAAGAACTCTTACACGAACACTCACCAAAAGTGCTGTGTGTACAAGAAACACACCTCAATTCAAAACACACAAATTTTCTTCGTAAACACGTTATTTTTCGAAAGGACCTTGATGATGCCATGACATCATCCGGAGGTGTTGCCATCATAGTGAAACAAGGAACTGCATGCAAACACTTACAAATACAAACATCCCTTGAGGCAGTGGCTGTTCGAGCGCTTTTTTTTGATAAACTGATCACAATCTGCACTATTTACAATCCTCCTAGCTATCAGCTGCAAAAACATAATTTACACTCCTTAATTGATCAACTTCCGGAACCTTATGTTCTCCTTGGAGATTTTAATGCGCATAGCAGGCTATGGGGTGACTCTTGGTATGACGCGTGAGGTCGACTGATCGAACAGTTTCTTCTCTCGTCGAGCGCGTGTCTCCTAAATGGAAAAGAACCAACCTATTATAATCTCGCCAATAACACTTATTCCTTCATAGACCTAAGCATAGTATCTCCATCTCTTGTGTCTCTACTCCAGTGGAAAGTCGTCAGTAATCTGTACGGAAGTGACCACTTCCCCGTAGTTTTGAGCACAAATACAGTAACTGAGTCTCCACCACGTGTTCCCAAGTGGCTCATAAACAGAGCCGACTGGGAACACTTTTATACCATCGCTCGTCTAGGTTGGAATGACATAAGTACTTTAAACATTGATGTTGCTGTCAACTACTTCACAGCATTTTTGATTGATGCTGCAACAAAATGCATCCCACAAACAAATGGACACCCTGGAAAACGGTGTGTGCCATGGTGGAACTCTGAATGCCGAAACGCGCGCAAACAGCAAAACAGAGCTTGGAGGCTGCTTCGGAACTCACCCACAGCCGAAAATCTTGACACCTTCAAGAAAATAAAGTCTCAAGGCAGGAGAACGCGTCGGCAGGCCAGAAGAGAAAGCTGGCAGAAGTTTTTGTCAGGGATCAATTCATACACACAGGAAGCTAAAGTCTGGAACATGGTCGGTAGGATAGCAGGAAAACAAGTACACTACACTTCCACTCGTAAACACTCAGGGTGACACCTTGGAAGATCAGGCAAACTTCCTCGGTGCACACTTCGAACAGGTGTCCAGCTCATCCCACTATACTGACACTTTCCAAAAATACAGAACAAGATAGAAAAGCAGAAACTCGAACACAAATCCACTAGATACGAGGACATATAACCAAGCTTTCAGTCTAGCGGAGCTGCGAACATCTCTAAACTCCTGCAGTACTTCTGCCCCAGGTTCTGACCGCGTGATGTATGAAATGTTAAAAAACCTACCAAACGAAACCCGAAAAACCTTACTTTGTACAATGCTATTTGGTCTTCTGGCACTATTCCTACCTCCTGGAAAGAGGCTATTGTTATTCCCATTTTGAAAGAGGGCAAGGACCCTTCTTTACCTTCGAGTTATAAGCCTATAGCACTTACAAGCTGCTTGTGCAAAGTCTTCGAAAAAATGATAAACTGCCGACTTGTACATTTTATTGAAACAAATAATTTGCTTGACCCATTTCAGTGCGAGTTTCGAGAAAGTAGATCCACCACAGACCACCTTGTTCGTATCGAGGCACAGATCAGAGACGCGTTCGTCCATAAACAATATTTTCTCTCTGTATTCCTCGATATCAAAAAGGCTTATGACACTACATGGCGTTACGGAATTCTAAGAGACCTGTCCCACCTTGGTGTGCGTGGAAGAATGTTTCATATAATCGAAAGTTACCTGTCAAACCGGACATTGCGTGTCCGTCTGGGCAGTGTGCTCTCCCAAACATTTGTCCAGGAAACAGGCGTGCCACAAGGTGGTGTGCTTAGTTGCACACTTTTTATTATTAAAATGAATTCTTTGCACTTGTCCATTCCCCGCAATATGTTCTATTGTACATATGTCGACGACGTTCAGCTTGGCTTCAAGTCATGCAACTTGGCCATGTGTGAGCGGCAGGTTCAGCTGGGTTTAAATAAGATCTCCAAATGGGCAGATGAAAACGGATTTTCAACTTAACCCACAAAAAAGCACGTGTGTCTTGTTCTCTCGAAAGAGAGGCATGCACTCGGAACCCAACATTCATCTGAACGGGCAACAACTGTCCGTCAAAGCCGAGCATAAATTCTTAGGCTTAATCTTGGACAACAAGTTGACCTTCGTACCCCACATAAAGTATTTAAAAACAAAATGTTTAAAAGCCATGAATGTTATAAAAGTGTTGTCACGTACTACGTGGGGTAGTGACAGGAAATGCCTCATGAACCTGTATAGAAGCCTTATTCGCACCCGCTTAGATTATGGGGCCATTATTTATCAGTCAGCGACTCAAAGTGCTTTGAAGATGCTGGATCCCGTGCACCATTCGGGCATCCGCCTTTCTGCGGGTGCTTTTCGCACCAGCCCCGTAGAAAGCCTTTACGTTGAGTCAAATGAGTGGTCGCTTCATCTGCAAAGAACCTACATGTCCTTTGTATATTTCCTTAAGGTGAAAGCAGACAAGACTCACCCCTCATACTCTACTATTAATGACTTGTTGAGCTCCATTGTTTTTCAAAACAGGCCTTCAATGAGGCAGCCCTTCTCAGTTCGCCTGAAGGGTCTAGCTGAGGACACTGGAGTGTCACTCGAACACAGTTTAATGGCTCCTGTAGCATACCCGCCACCGTGGCAGTGGCAGACTATAGATTGCGATGTGTCTTTTTTAGAAGTTACTAAACATGCGCCTATTGCCCATATTCGAACATACTTCTTGGAACTCCAACACAAATACACACGTCCTGAATTTTTTACAGATGCCTCTAAGTCTAACTCCTCTGTGTCCTACGCTCCTGTCGGCCCTTCCTTTTCGGATGCTGGCCCTCTACATCCAGGCACAAGTATCTTCACAGCGGAAGCTTACGCGATACTTGTGGCAGCTAAACACATCAAACAATCACAAATACAAAAAGCAGTAATTTATACAGACTCCCTCAGTGTGGTAACGGCTCTGCACAGTCTTAAAAAACAAAAAAACCCTGTCCTCGTTTCACTTTACTCCATTTTATGCACCCTCTACACACTCAACAGACATGTTGTTGTGTGCTGGGTGCCAGGGCACCGTGAGATTCAAGGCAACGTGATGACGGATCAGCTTGCTGCATCCGCCCACGAAAGCATCGCGATTACATCGACATCAATCCCGGCCCTTGATCTTAAGCCGTCTCTCAAACGAAAACTCAGGGACTACTGGCAGAGCAAGTGGGATACACACACACAAAACAAACTACACGTTATCAAGCCACACCTTGGCCATTGGCCACCAGTATCAAAATCACGTCTAACAGAGGTAACACTAACAAGACTCAGGATAGGACACACATACACGACACACACATATATTTTGTCTGGTGGTGATCCACCATTGCGTGACAGATGTGGTGAACCATTAACCGTCCTTCACATGTTAATCCAGTGTAAACACTTAGAAACTATAAGAAAACAGCATTTTCCATTATCCTACCGACAACATATACCTTCACACCCTGCAATGTTCGTTGGTAGGGAACCGCTTTTTAGTCATAAATCATTGTTAGCGTTTTTAAAAGAAATTCGTAATTTTCATATCATATACCCGGGCATCCCGTAGCACGACCTCTCCAGGGAGGTTTTCGCTGCGGTGGCTACACAGGAAAGCACTTGCCTCACGGCCCTTGCACGCAAGGGTATGAATGAGTGAGGTACTTGTGCTAATGCCACACATGTCCGCCGTCGTTTTTCATTATCACCAACTTTTGTCACCTATTCACACCACACACACCTTTCACGGCATGGTCATGATTTTATTACTTGTATGTTTTTACCCGCCTTACTGCGAGGAATTTTATGGCCCTTATACAGCCGCTAATCACAATCAATGTCCACATTCTTTATCCCACGAACTGGCGCTCTTTGGCCATCAAATGGCCCTTGCGCCAAAAAACACCATATATCATCATCATCAGCTTTGCGCATCCTATATATTTGTCCAGAAACAGACGCGATGTCGCTGGGTACGGAAGCGCGCACCCGCAGTTAGAATTCAAAGTGCTGAGAAAGTCAGTGCAAAGCATGGGAACATGCGGTAATTTTGCGACGATTGTCTTTGCTAACTAAATACCAGGTAAGCCAAAGGAGAGCCGACAAGTTTCCGTTGACGTGTTGCCGCGAGTTCTTTCGACGACGCCTCGACGCAACAGCGAACAGACTGCTCTTTACGATGGCAATGGCACAAGGATTCCATAATTCCTAGGAAGGCAACAAACACTCGTTGAAGATTTGAACGCTCAAGATTTTCGAGCTTTAGCCATAAATCAAAACTACCAATTCATATTCGTCTTCGATGCATCTGATTTCGGAAACTGACTCCAAGAAAACATTGGAAGGAAAAGTTACCGCGATTCGAAGCGACATTATAGTTGTGACCAGAAGGAGCACAGAGTTGGTGTACACAGAGTAAAGCCCGAGAACAATCGAGGAAAAAAAAAACAAGCGTCGCCATCATTTAAGGTCGAGACGAATCTAGCCGAGTCTGGCCGCGGCTCTTACCATGCTCGTTGGAAACGATATGAGCCTATAGCTCTGTAACGGCAGCTCTCGACGCAAATGACATGACTCTAGCTCTGTCAGTAGCTCATCACAGGCCCCAGAGGAAAAAGCTTTCCAGGCGTTGCCGGAAACGGATGTCCGATAAAAGTGCCACGTTCAAAATCTAATTCTAGTTCTCCCGAAAGCGAACGTACTACTGACGGTGAACAAACAAGGCGTCAACAGCGAACCGTACCGAAACGCTCGGACATGGAAGAAGAAAATGAAGAGTACGGCCGTAAGCCGATACAGTGGAGGCTGCAGGAGAAGATGAGTGCTTACGAGGCAAGACTGAAGGTTTGGTTGAGCAGGGAGCGATTCATGGCAAACGAGCGAAAACGGAAGTGGCTGCTGGAAGAGTTGATGCACATCTAACCCGCCAAGGCAACCCGACTATTGAACGCCTTCATGGAACATTACCACCACAGGTGGGACAACGCCAAGTATTATTCGGGTGGTGCACCCTGTGGATTCGAGTGCAGTGCTGCGAAAAGGAGATGGCGTTCCACATAAAAGATCGAGCTCAAGAACGCAGAGAGATCGAAAAAGCGCGCCTGAATAACCACCGATAACACATCATGCGGCGTTGCTGTAGAAAAGGGCTCACACTTGATTGATCAACCAGGCGAGCTCGAAGGCACAGATCCTGAGAGTGTTCTAAGTGACTTGAGCAGGCATGTTGCGCCGATGCTTCAAGCGCTTGACTGTATCGAGATTCATTTGCCTTTCAGAAATACTGCAACCAGGCCAAAGTGAGACGAAGACTGCATGAACTGCAGAGAACGGCAAGGGGTACTTGATAGGCTAGAATATATAAGCGTTTCAGATGATTCCAGCGAACACACCGAGCCAGTAATTGGACCACCTGATTGCGTCGAGGCTCCATTTCCTACAGCGAGGTTGCAGCCAAGTCAAACTCGGGTTCATTATTACTTGTAGTTTATAGAGTCAACTGCAAGCTCCTTTCTGTCCTTCAAGTGATTCGAGCAGGCATGGCTCATCAACGTTCACTACACTGAGAGTCCGGCGACCACAGCGACATGGCAACAACATCAAAGTGAGCCGAAGGACGGCATCGGCTCTGCAGAAATGCGAGGTGATCTCGATAAGCAAGATTGTATAAGCGTTTTAAGTAATTACAGTGAACGTGATGAGCTTCTAATTGGAGCATGTGATTGCACCGATATGCAGTTGCCGGCAGTGACGTTGTAAACAGTGAGTGAGCAAGTGTTTCTTGAGAAGAGGAAAAAAACATCTAATTTAGGTCTGCCTCTTGGGCGATATGGCGCAGTGCCTTGTAGGGGAGGGGGGAAGAAGAGATAATAATAATAGAGGAAAGATATAGATAAAGAAATAGGACAGGGAAGCGACAGAAAAAGGAGATAGGCAAGTTGGGAGCTGGTCGAAGAAATTCAAAGGACGGGGTACCACATGGCGAGAGCTTCACGGCGTCAGAGCTCGAACCAGTTGGCGAGGGCTACGCTAGTGTTGGAGATCGCGGGCGGCACAACCGTTCAGCTTGAAATCCTCTGAGCAACTCCCGTTGTAAACAGGCAGAAATTGTATCAAGGATTGCAGGAACTCTACACAGCTACCAGGAGAGCTGAGGAGAGAAGCCTCTATAAGCGTTTTAAGTAATTCAACGAGGCACAGGACATCATCGAGGCATGGGCCAGCATCTCAACGCCAAGAAACTTCGTCAACCCCGATTACAATGGGGTCAAGTTGGGGCTGAGAGAACGATGACGTCCTCGTGAAATTCACGACCGCCAGTGTGGTCCGATCGGTTCACTTCGGAAGTATGGATCCGTGTACCAGTAAACAGTGTACCACTCATCGCGCATTGATCATCAGCATAAGGTTGCCATTCCGTTTTGCCGCACCAAATTCTTTTCAGCAGCCTTCTTACCGAAAACAGCCGCCGATTGGAACCACCTTCCCTCTTCCGTTGTATCAATAACAGACCCTTTGTTATTCAAGACTGCAATTTCTCAGCAATGCTTGTAACTATACGCAGTTTCCATTATCTATCTTTGTCTTGTATGTGCTTGAATTCTTATACATTTTTTTAGTTGACTTCTGTTGCCTTCCTGATTTGCGCATCTGATACTTGTTTCTTTATTTTGTCTTTTTTTCTTGTGTGTTATATATGTTGTACCCACCCCCTCTGTAATGCCCTACGGGCCCTGAGGGCATTCTAATAAATAAATAAATAAATAAGTGCAACTCCAGAGAAGGTTGGGATGCGGTGACGCTTCTTTTACAATAACGATCTCAATTCATTCCGTCGACAGGTGCGTGGTCATACAAGAGTCCGTGAGGTTGGTATACGAAATGTTCCTCCTCACGGCAACAAGTTCGTGCCCTGTGTTAACACCACACAGATGACAAACGGTTCGGGGGTTGTTAACGAAGATTTGAAGAGTGGTGCCTGTGGTTTGTTTTTCTAGTTCGCTCACGGATTAGTAGAATTAGCCAAGCGATTTCTTACTAGATATTTATCGCTGTCTTTAATATGGAGACGGACACATGAACCTGACCATTGCATTTGAAATCTTTTGTTATATCTGTGATAACCACCCATTCACAGATAAAAGACACTACTCACCAGTTCCGCAAGGTATTTTGTACCCCGTGTAGGGAGGGCTCCAATGCCGCTGATGGCAGCACAGCACATCAACGTGTCCTAAGCCGAACAGAAATTTCAATTTGCCTGAACATTTGTTGCACCCTTTCAACAGTAGTCGCTCGCTCGTGACGGTTTGTAAGACGCGTACGGTGTGGGATGAGGCCCTTACGCCTGATGTCAAAGACTGCGACACGCAACCAGAATGCCATGGCGACCGTTAGGTTATCTATCCATTATCACCACTGTAGAACTGCTGCGGGTTTGAATAATAAAATCATGGTGTTAGAATAATAATGTCACGGTTTGAATGAATTTGCCTCTATTACCAAATTCTTTGTGGGTTAAACTTCGGAGATACTGAACGTTGATCTTCAGTCGTTTATTTTTCGTGGACGGAATCGTCTGGCGCGTGGTTTGATGTAGTTAGCCACTCCTATGTTGGGCCATGAACGCCAATCAATAACGAAATGACATGACAGAAGTTTGGAACGTTTTTTTTTCTGGTATAATGGTCGCAGGATGGCGTGTTATAGCCTCCCCTGCTAGGGCGCCTTATTGTTTTTTCCTTGCCTGCAGGGGCGGGCGAGGGAAAATTATTCAGGCATCTTATCCCCTGCGTTAAGGTTTGCAATGAAGTCTGACGAAAAACAGAAAAAGTACCTCTCGGTTCTATGCGACGTGACTGTAAATCCACCAAGTGCCGTAAAATATTATTTGCGTAGGCATTCGGCAAGGGATCTTGCATCGCTGCCCCGAAAGTGAATGGCGCGCAGTCAGGTTTTCTATTCGCAATGGCCACGGGATATAGGGGGTGCGCCGTGCAATCCAAGACGGCTCCGGGAGGATGACCAACCCATGAACTCTCGCAGGAAAGGATAGGACACCCGGAAATACGCCCCGTGCCACCTTCACCGGATAAACTCTTGATCGTCGAATGAATGTAGTATCGGACCAAAGCACTTTTCCCAAATAATGGGAACTGCTAAATGTTCGCTGCCTCATTTCTCGCCGCAGTGCGAAGGGTGGTGTGTCAGCTGATCGACCATGCATCAACGACGCATCGCGTAATCCTGCGCGTGCTACAGAAAACTGCGTGAACTCGAATTGACGTATGAACTGAACGGCACTCTGAGCTAATTTGTGTCGAGCCTGTCTGACGGACGTGCCGCAGTAGTGGGCCACTAGCGAGTAGCGCGCCGTTGCGGCTGCACAGTACCGAATGTTTAAAAGGTAACGATGATTTGCAAACATATTATGCCATCGTCGTAACTTGTGCTGTATGTGCCATGGAGCTGCTTCTTCAATGGGACGCCAGCATTTAACTTCACATTAAGTAGCTCTTGTGTCACAGCCAGTGATCAGACTTTAACAGTGCACAATTCACTGCGCTCGTATGTTGCAGGTTCCACCAGCGCGATCGCAACAAGGATGAGATAGTGTAGTGCACATTGAAAAATCCTTGCAGAAAAGCAACACAAAATACTTATATACGTTTGTCTGTACGAATATAGCCATGCCAATAAAAGCAATGTATAAAACCAAATCTTGTACACATACACACATGCCACAGCAGTGACATGATATTAGCTAGACCGGCAACATAATAGTGAGAACGCTAAAACCACGGTTAGTGCGAAACCTGGTCGGTCTCACGAACAACGCTCCTAAATACGTAATAAGTAGAGGTCGGATTTTTAGGCACTAAAGAGTGTGTTTGAGGCGCCAAAGACAGGCAGGTAAAATGCCGTTTTAGGCCATCAAAATCATAATTAAAGGCACAATAAATTTCTACAAAAATTTAAATATCCCAATAACGACAGTCGGTGAATTGTATCTACGCCAAGAAGCAAAAAAAAATGATACTGTTTAAGATAGCAGAAAGGTACTAACGATTGAACATTGGCAAGCATTTCCCGCGTGATTCGTAGTGTGTGGCCTTTCGCTTTATCGTCTAGCAATGTGAGTCAAGTGTCCATCATTCCATTAACACTCTCCTGTGTCTCGTTTATTTCGTTTTAACTGGGAAGGGCAGCGCAGGAGCAAATAACCAGACCGCTAATACCCAAGAAGAGAGGGATGCTAGGTCCAATCACGTAGGACCGATTTCTCCCCTATCGGGGAACGCCTTAAAGGACCGTCATTAGGTTTGAGTATTTCGAGTCGACAAGCGTAATAGTACACTGGGCATTTCGGATCATTCCTGTTAAGATTTGCAAAATCACATGTCACTCAGTTTCTAATGAATGCTACTTGATATTCTCATGGGCGTGCGCCCCAAGGTCTCGGGAGTGAAGTGCAGCAAGGAATGGTCCTGTTTTTACGTCGATCCTTTACACATTGGTGGGCTGACGTCGAATACTTTACGCTCTTCATCAGAGTTTAGTTAAATGCTAGCGGTATCTATAAAAACTGACGAAAAATGTTCCGTCTCCTGATTATATCCTGTATTTTAAACTATATCTCATTAAGAGTGTTGTACGTGACATTATTCTACATGGCATGCGCAATTTTTGTGTTCTGCTGTGTAGCATGAGTGAGGAGTACTTTGATTTGGGCTAGCTGCTTCATGCCAGTTTGGAAGGGAAGCGCGAAGACAAAGAGAAAAGAAAAACAGCACTCTTTGTCTTTATGTCTTTCTTTTCCCTGTGCCTTTGCGCTGCCCTTTCAAAATCAGTATAATGAATGAACGCTGAGAAAAAAAATAAAACATGCAAACGGAAGTCTCAGTTTGTTACTTTTTATTTTTGTTTTGAATAGCCTTGAGATGCTATTCACTGATCGGTCCTCGTTTAGCGTCCTCCTCGGTGAACCAGTCGCTCTAGGGTGCTTCCGCTGCTGACCCGAATGCCACGTATTCGATTGTGGCCGCGGCGGTCACATCTCTAGACACAGGCGGAAAAGTTGATGCCCGTGTACTGCGCTATGTGAGTGCACGTTCAAGAACACCAGATCGTCAAAATTTGCGGAGACCTCCACTACGGCATCCTCATATTCATATCGTGTTTTTTTACGTAAAAGCACGCATACTACTACTACTACTACTACTACTACTACTACTACTACTACTACTACTACTACTACTTCTACTACTACTACTACTACTCCATTTTCCTTGCGTTCGTCTTTTCGTCGTTCCTGCATCGTGCCTTCGCCGACCCTGACAACGCTTAGCTTGTGTTTGGTTCGTCGTCTCTGACCGCAGTTTGAGCGGAGCGACGTGGTGTATCGCAGTCACAATACATGATCTTTTCCAGCCTCTACTAAAGTACTCGCACTGACTGATCCATTCCACTTAAACTGGTAATACACAACATCGATGGCGTACGCGCACGGCGTCGGCTGGGGCACGTCATGCGCACGTGACCTTGCTTACGCTTGTTGTTCTTGGTGCGTACGCGTCATGTGATTCTCCAGCCCTGATACCGAAGAAAACAGGAAGGAATAAGGCTCACAATGACTACATAGGACGAGAGGCAAGGGATTCAAGTTTGCTTCTTCGCTTCGTGCTTTGGTAGCTCGTAGCGAACCAATTATAAAAAATCACCGTGGTAGAATGCTTTTTATTGGGCACGTAAGAACTTCTAGTGTCTAACTACAACTTATTATGTCACCTAAAGACAGACGCCTAAAAAGTAAATTACAAACAAAACCAAAAATGCGTGCACATCTAATTTTTTGCCCGAAGGCGCTGCAGCAGATGGGTTACAATGTCGAAGAAAACACGCCTTCATTGACACAACACACTTTGTTCTCTTTATAAGCCATTTCATTCTGTCATGAAACTAACAAAAACGAATATTAGAAAAATTATATCTGATACGACATTCTAAAGTCTTAATTACCATTGCACGAAGAGGACTGTTCAGGTACGTTCTTTTCAAATGTGAGTTTAGCATGAAATGATTGACATAGGTGCTTTAACCGCAGTTTAATTCGACGCGATGATAGTGTTCCCATCCTAGTTAATTTTTTATATTGTTACAGCTGCCATTTTTGAGTAATGGCTTAGGACAAACCTTGAAACGCCGTTCTGTATTTTTCGATGTTTGTCACTTAAAGACATATGACAAGGGATCTCATATAGAACAAGCATATTCAAGCATACGGTACCTGTATTATAAGTACACCGTTGATTGTAAACATGCCGGTGCCTGTCTCAGGCTTCACTGTATAAAGTAGAACGATTTGGCGACCTTCGCCACCACTCAATCAAGAAGAGCGTTCCATGAGTGGTCCTCCAAGGTTTTTCATTCGTTCTCCAGCTAACCGCGGCTGCCCAGAAAAACCTGCTCTTCCTGTCCCACCGCAACACCCAGGTTTTCAGGGCGGATCTTAATTTCCTTCAGGGCACTGGACAGCTATTTGTAGAAGGTGGTCGCCACGTCCTCGGCCATAGACGTCACTTTTAGTTTCTTACCCCATCTTCAATTCTCTCTCCTCTTTCCCGTGTAGACGCTGAGACGTTCTTCCACTAAGCTGCAGAAATGGCGTCTTTTGCACTTCTCATGCTCCAATCGTTCGCAGCATGTCAGCTTTGTCTTCGTTTAACCTTATAGTGCTTTGAAATATCAATGCTGCCTTTTTTACATGAATAATGGTTTCACACAATTCACACCAAGCTCGAAAATAAGATGGGGGCTTGAATAGCACTCATATAAGCGCTCATTTCGAAAACAGGCATTTATAGGCGCTTATAAGCATTTAGGCACGAACACGCAAAATAAGCATTTATACGCACTATAAAAACACCATAAAAGCCTTTAACCTCTAATTCATGCTCATATGTCAAAATGGCACAATAATAACGCAAAAAGCAAAATAGGCATTTGCTATAAATTGGTCTCTAGTAATAAGTACTTTCTTTGTGCACCTCACTATCGTATATGTAAATGGTCTGTTGGAGAATCGTTTATGCTGACAGCCATCGTCACTGAGAAACGTTCTGCGAAATTCAAGCAGTTAATGTCATGTTACTATTATCTGTGACACCAAATTTTGCGTGCATCGGCATCTTCATTAGTGTTCACTGTTTTTACTTGCCTTTCCAACCTGCATGCATTTGTGCGTTATCTTCGAGACTAGTGGTTACCATAAGGGTCCCTTAAGGGTAAATGATTCGGATATGTGTTGGTCTTGTTGCCGCTCGTCAACTAAAGGTAAAACGAATCAAGCTGGTTGTAGTGTTAAGTGCGTTATTGATCGATGCCTGTAATAAAAAGACTTTCTTGTGGAGAAAAAATCGTCGAGAGGAAAACAGCCCTGGCTGCAAACTTCCCGATCATGGTCATAGACTACACGTGACGGCAGTTTATGTTTCTGATGTTTTTCGTTTCTCTGTGAAAGGCCTCCGGCTTCTCCTCGCCTGACGTGGCTTGAGTGGTATGCTGTAGCGTGTTGGTCACGTATTGCTGAGTTCGCGTTTGTTGACAGTGTGCGAGTTTTCAGCTCGGCGGCTTGGTCCAAGGTGTTGAGGAATCTTACCGTGGGTGATAAAACTTCAGACCTAGATACCCAAAGCGGGAAGGCATTTCGAAAAGAAATAAATAAATAAAAATGAGTGACGTGTTCAAGGCAAGTCTTGACAGTGAAGAACGTATTTATTTCAATCCACATGTGCAGAGTTTCGACGGGAGAAGAAGATAGGACAAAAATATTCATATTGATTCTGTTCTTTTGCGGCACGCAGCACAAACACGTACATTCCTTCGATTTTGCAACAATGGCGTCCAAACGGAGAACAGGTAGGAACATAACAACATGCTTAGTTGGGCTAGAAGTATTTTTCAACGTTGTGCAGGTAAATATAGAGCGGATGTAACAGGGGGGGGGGGGGGGGGGGGAGGTATCCGACAAGGACGTGATGGCACGGCAACACATGAACAGATAGCGCAGGTATGTTTCAGTGCTAGCACATTCTTCGTGAAGTGACGCTCCGACGAAAAGTACGGCGGTCAGCGAGTCCGTAATGCGGTAACCAGCAGCACTTAAACGCCGTGCATGTTTCACTCGACATGCATATGTCGAAGTGCTAATAAATTGTGGTCTCTCACGCGGGGGGGGGGGGGAGGGGTACAGGGCGTAACAGCATACATCTGCGGCGCCAGATTTCCAAAAAGGGCGCAGCTAAAGTAACAAACGCAAGTGAAAAAAGCGTAAGCAGTGAAGTGCTCATTCTCGACTTTTAAAAAAAATGTGTCCCAGCTGTTAACAAAATAAAATAAAGTTTTTTCATTCAATTCTACCTGTTAACACGGGCCTTCTTTATTTCCGCCGGGCGCATTTTTTTTTTCATTTACTGATAAGCAGGAAGATTGGGTATCGCGACACGGACGTTTGGCGCAGGCTGTTTGAATATATTAGAAGACCACATTATCACCTTGGTATCCACAGATTTTTGTCTTGAAAACACTGACGCCGTTGCACTGAGATGTATACGTCCACAGTGCCTAAAAATTGCGTCATTGCAGGGCGACATAACAGCGACCTCGCAGACGGCAGAAGCTTCCGATATTGGATCATTAAACGGGTAGTTGGACTTCGGACGTCCAGCTTAGAGAAGAATGAGCTTTATCCAAACAGGTAGCTCGTTATACAAGAAGTACTCGTATTGCTTTTCAAAAAAAAAAAAAAAACGTGGTCTGAGTCAGTAAGCTCTGCCAACTCCATGCTCGGGGGACGGAGATACAATGATTTGTCAAGTAGTTATTCGGTGTCGTTTTTTCCGCAAGTAATAGAAATTTTAGTGTACTCGGTTCGTTCTCGCATCGTGAACGCATTATGTACAAAATATGAACCCTGTAAAAGTTATCTGCTGATGAAGTTTGACAGCTCAGTCTCCTCGACAGTAGGATGCCGCAGACATTTTATGTGTTCAGAATTCAACCCGGTAATTTTTGCAATAATTTGCGGCCGAACGAATTTATTGATTTTTCGAACTTTCTGTAAAGGCCTTAGAAGGCAATAATTGTATTAATAGAAGGAAACAATTAACATTTTTGGATTCATCATTTATGACGGACAATAGTAAATCAGATGTGGGTTTGCTAAAGTGTCCCAGAAACAACGAGAGTTGCGATGTGGGCTTGTTGGTGATGCGTCCCTTCCTGTTTCCGTATTTCGCCACGCTCTACAAAAATTCTTCCAGAAAGAAGTATAAGTTACACACTACGTAATTTATTCAGTTGAACATATCAGCTCTACCCGTCATAATGGTTTACCCTTTACGGCGTTGCTCTGCGGATGCAATTCAAAACTGCTTTACTTAGGTTGGCTGCTCTATTTGTTCAGCTGCACTTTAAGTGATCCCGCAGAGGGAAAATCACTCCTGATTTTGGCACTGTGGCATGCCTCGTATTCCTGACTGGCTTTGATACGTGGGACCTCGCAAAAGAATTCATTCGGCGCGTTCCTCTTTTAGAGTGACCGCGCAGTTCGTCCCAGAATAGCAGTCGTTTTTTTTTTGCTTTATTCCTTAGAATCTGCTTGAACACCTCGTCGTCCTTGTTACCCCGCTGACTTGTTACTGCACCCCTTGCACGTAGCCAGAAATGTTTTTCGGGAAGGGCCCACTTGCTGAACGCCTTAACTGTTTGATAAAAACTCATATTTTAAATGCGCATGCATTTCTTTGTCGGGCTATGTCAGGCATCCGCCGTTGTCTGTGGTGGTGTCCGCGTGCCGGCAGGTGTTATCTCTCAGCTCTCGCTCCTTCTCCCATAGCAACAGCTGTGGCCACGCGCTTATCCTCGCCCCTAGCAACCAGAGCATGTGGTGCAAGGGAGTGTTGGAAAAGGTGGCGTGCAGTGCTTGTCCGCTCATTCTCTCGCTGTTCGCTCTCTCTCCTCCCTGCGCTACATTTACCCGTCTTCTCTCGACCGTTCGCTGGCTGGGTACCCTCAAGAACACCCGGAAATGCTGTGCTCGAGACGCCGCTGTGAAATGCTAACGCCGAGCCAAGAACTCTGGCGCCCCACTCTCCCGTGCGCTAGCTCCTCAGTCGGGACCGTTCGCAGGCTAGGTACCTCTCAAGGCGATGGCAGAAGTCGGTGAAGGCTGAATGTCATGACGGCGAACGGTACCCTCTTCGGCGCAAGAACTGCATTCGCATTTCCTCATGAATCCCTTCGGGGATCGAGGTGGGAGCATTTTTTTCCCGTGAAAAACCCCTGCATCAAACTTTCTGAGAGAGTGGAGGGACACAGCACCCCTCCCCTCCTAGCAAGAGGCCTGCTGTAACCTCACCACTGACAGGTGAACAAGAGATGTAAACATATAAGGTGGTGCGATGCTGATAGGCTTGGAGGGGTAGTATACAAGAACCTCTGTCGTCCTATCTTCGCGCTCTCTTTTCCCCGAAATTACTACAGTGTACCTTGAACGAGTGTGCTCTATTCGACTGCATTGTGGTCAGTCGTCTTTACACCGATACACAGCGCAGCAGTGGCGCTTATTGAGACAACAGTGGAGTAGTAGTCAAAAATGCTTTGCGAAACACGGAGTGCCGTTATTCGACACATTAGGTATGCCTCTGATCTTGCTGATGTATCGGACAAGTTTAACAAGCTGCAATTCCACCATGCTTCACTTAAAATCGCCATTCACGCGAGTCTGTTATGGTGACATTGTAATTTTATCGAATGGCACATCACTGGCCACGTGATGGTGAGCAAACTGTAAGCTGCTTTCAGGCATACAGCACGAAAAGTGTGAAGCGCTGGCAAGAAATTATTTTCCGGCTCTCACGTCCAGTGAGTATTGTTCAAGTGCGAATACGAATTGCAGGAGCATTCGTTGTGTGCCCTTGGATAGCTCATAAAGGATGACTCGCAAAACTTTGATGTAGATATATATAGTATCTCTAGCTTGTACAATTTTTGTCGAAATGTGAAAATGAACGTAGCGAAAGAGAGAAGAGATTGGTTTGCACTGAGAAAACGTGATCTGATACATGATAGCATAGGCGTGTGCACGGATTCCGCTCAGGGAGGGGGATGGGGTGGCCAAAGGTTTGTCGCAGAGCTCAATGTATGCGACAGACTTTGCTCCCCCCCCCCTCCTCTCAGGGTAGTAGGAAAGGGCGGGAGGCTCTTATTTGTTTCCTTTCTCTTGAAAACGCCTATGCATTATATTGAGTCCTCTAGTGCGTTTCTACAATAACGGCCCTATTTTGAGCCACCAGTACGTGTGTAAGGGTGTATTATCTGGCACGAGTCGACACCATTCCATGTGTGCAATTGCATGTGTTTGGTCATTCGGTAAGCCGTTACTATGGTCATTGCAAAAAAAAAAACGATGCATGTTCCCCGCCATAAGAGACCTCTTCACGAGGACGTCATCGTGGCACGCATTGGCGTGGTCGTGGGTGCTTTACTAGCATGATCTCTTCTAGTGCTTGTATCCCCGTGTATATTGCCTACACATTTATACAGTTGATAAAGTTAGCTCACAAACTAGCTGTTAGCGATTTCGGATGAATAAATTTGAACCCTCGTTGGAATGCACGTTTTCTTCAGCGACAAAATTACACTTGCATGATTCACATTTGCCTCAAGCTCGAGCAACGATCCTGAGGTCGGAATAATTTGAGTGTTCTGTCGTTGCATTTCACTGAAAGTTGCGGCAAAAATGGTATACCTTGCACATACCACTTCGCGTGGTATGTGCAAGACATATTGTCTTTCAGGTTAATGGAACAAGGTAATAATTTTTGGCCTCGGACTAAAAAATATCCACTTGCTCCATTGAACCAATCCTTTATTCCACGTGATGAAAGCTTTGCTGTACGCCCACAGAGTGGGATTGCTTGTGAATTTCCTGCGTTGTTCTCGGCTATGGTGCTCGAATTACAAAAAAAATTGCCTTCTCCCCCCTCCCTGAAGGCACTGGTGAGGAAATACGAATGCATTTCTTGCGCCGAGAGTACACGGCGTAGTAATTTTAATGGCGTTAGTGATGAGACGAGGATTTGTACCGTAACCATTTATTTACACATTGATTAGCGAGCGAACGGTCGAGAGTCAGGTGCGCGCTTCACTCCATTTATATATAAGTGCGAGCGAGTGGACGGTAGAGAGGTGCGCAGGGAGGAAAGAGAGCGAACGGAGAGAGAAAGAGTGGCGAAGCACTGCACATACTCTCGTTTACTCTCTCTCCACACACTTGGGAGCTCTGCCGAGCGCCCGCGATGCGAGCGCCCTCACACACAAGAGCGTGCTTCTCCTCTCCACTCACTCCCCGCTACTCCGCCCACACCACTTGCTCGGGTTGCTAGGAGAGAAGGTAAGCGCGCGCGCCCACAGCTGTTGCCATTGGAGAGGGAGTGAGAGCGGAGAAAACACCTGCTGGCGCGCGGACGCCGAGAGACGTTTGACATGCCCCAACTAAGAAATGCATCCGCATTAAAAAAAAAAAATGTCTCAAAAGTGTCGAGTTCTTACTAGAGCCAAATTTCAGGCCATATCACAGCTGATATGTAGAAAGCTTCTCCTAGGTACACTTCTATTTTCGGCGCACAGCAGTCACCCCATTTCGACGCCAAAGTCTTTCGGAGCCTTAGTCATCGCTCACTCGCGTTCGAACACGACGCGCTTCTTGACTCTCGCTGTTCTCATTCAACAGATAACCATTGCATATTTAGGGACAGAGCGCACGCTCAAGAAAGGATTCATTCTGTCACGCATGAACACATCGATAATTGCGAGCGTGGCGTGAACGCTGAGAGTTGGAAGGGGTTTGTTGCCCGCGCTGGAAATGCCTGGCAAGCGCTGGAGCGATGTCTCGTGCCATCCAAGCCCGTCTCACCTAATTTAACACGCAGGGCACCTAATTGAAGGTCGCAGAGGGTAATGAAGGGCGCGTCGCGTTAACTCTCACGAGCGTGCAACGCAATACAGAAAGCTTCGAATCAATGTCGGGGGTCGGAGATTTCAGACTGGTCGTGAAAATTACGTAAGGTCGTGCCGGGATAATTACGGTATTGAAGGCTGACATTTGATGACGCACAAGGCAGATTCGCTGTATCGTCTCCTCATGTATGGTTGGAAATTCATAATTAGCTGAAGCGTATTAATTGCTATCGGCACGAGAAATACGATGTTCCGCACTCTTGCGCTGAGTGGAGCGCTTGTCTTCGCGAGATATATCTGAATTCAGTTTCAGTAAACTTATTTTTTCCGATAATAAATGTATGCAGTTCGCTTTGCATACAGGGAATTCTTACGTCTTGTATGCCTGCGCAGAATTTACAGGTTGCTGAACACATCAGAAAATGAAGCTGAAAGAAACTGAACCGCAACACTTTTTTTAGCCGGATCTCTGTCAATTTCATTCATTATTTCATGTTTTTATATAAACTTTGTATTTTGCTTCTTTTGTTCAACGCAGTTTTCGAAAGCAGCATATCATTTGTCACAGTCCCGCAGTCTCTGTCGCGTTGCAAGTAGCAGCGACAAGTTTATACATACATAAACTTGAGTATTTCTTATTAACTGCGTGCCTTTCAGCATTTTCACCATCACATTGTCACGTGTACGGTAGTTTTGCCTTTCGCAAGGTCATTATGCAGCCACGCACACGTGAGAGTACGCAATCAAGCAGTAAGTCACTTGACTCATCACTACCTTCTTTCGATTGATGATCACATTCGCACAACCTTGTTTTGCGTGCATGCCTAACGCAAATGTCATTAACACACCGTGAACCAGTAGACAAAGAGTGCTTGTTTCCCGCTAAATGCCACAGATATTACTCCGGCCACTGGTCACTTGTCCTTGCCTGTGTTTTAAAGGAACAGTGACACACGAAGTTCCTGGGGCTGACAATAAAGCTCTTCAGACCTACCGCTTTTGTTTTTAGAATGTATACCTATTATAGTAGTTGCCAGTTAACCAGTCTTTGTGAGTCAATCGAACAATGGCGATACGGGCGAGTTGGCGGAGTCACACGTGCTGCTCCCTCGATTGTTATGATGGTGATTGGTCTTCTGGTGATTACCCTGATTATTCTGGTGCTTGTTCTGTGGCTGATTCACATCGTCGACCCTGGAGACGCGCATGTCTTCGGGTGACGTCCACCAAGGTCAGGCCAACGAGTTCAAGTGGTTGTCCCTGCTGCCCAGCAACTGTCTGACCGTTCCGCTGCTGCTTCCGCCCCCAGTCGTGCTGCTTCCGGACGCCTGCGTCTGACAGCGGAGGCACAGCAGGTCCCGGAAGGCGCGCCGGAAGTCGTGGTGAAACGTCACGTAGATGACCGGGTTCAGCGCCGAGTTTGCGTAGCCCAACCACAGGGCGAAGCTGTGCGCCACCTCCGGGAGTGGTTTGCCACCCAGAGGACGGACCAAGGCGAGGGCGAAGAACGGGAGCCAGCAGGCCGTGAAGGCGGTCAGAATGATCCCTAGAGTAATGGAAGCCTTTCGCTCCCTCAAGACGACCCTCAGGCTCCTGCTGCGAGGTCCGGGCCTTGCCCTGTGTTCGGCCTCAATTACCTTTTTGGCGGCCCTGTGTATTCTCCAGTAGACGAAGAGCATCACGGCCAGAGGTATGTAGAATGCGCCTAGCGTCGCATACAACTGGTATGCTAGGTGCTGGCATACGAGGCACGTGGGCGAGTCGGGCGTGCCGTGCTCGTTCCCTAACACCAACAGTGGCGGCACGCTGATTAGCGCTGCCAGGAGCCAGACGGCAGCGATGCAGGCCCAGGCTCTCCGCGCCGTCCGCCGGACGCCGTATGTCAAGGGACGCGTGATGGCAAGGTACCGGTCTACGGAGATCATGCAGAGGTTGAGGATGGAAGCCGTGCACGAGGCGACGTCCATGGACACCCAGGCGTCGCACGCCGCTCGTCCCAGGTCCCAGCGGTGGCCCGAGAGCTCGAGGTACATGGCGGGAGGCATGACCAGGAGGGCGACGCAGAGGTCCGAGGCGGCCAGGGACACGAGCAGGTGGTTTGACGGGTGCCGCAGTCTCCTCACGAGGCAGACGGAGAGGCAGACGAGCGCGTTGCCCACCGCCGTGGCGCCGATGAGCGCGCCCAGGCACAGGGACAAAGCCAGTGCACTCAGCGTGGCAGGGTGAACGGGATGCCGCCGGAGATGCCACTGCTTACTCGGGGGCAGCTACTTTCCGTGGTAAGGATATCCTGCATGGGATAGAAATAGGAGGTCATCAAGCTACGTGAGCTGTCTTGCGTGGCTCGGTGACAGCTCACACTCGCTATGCATCAATGGCTTGGATAATTAGAACAAAGACATTACCGGTTCTCTTAGTGGGACGAAGGGAGAGCAAATTTCAATTTACGCCTCATGAACCGAGCGGTGCACCCCAGTGTTTGCTGTGATTTTTTTTACCCAACTAGTAACCACCTTCACGTGTTTTCATGAACGATATGCCGAAATACATGAATAAAAATACATCCTCGTGCTGTATGTCACTTGCAAAAAACAACGCAAAAGGCGATGACACAGAAACACAGTGCACATACGATCGCCGAGTTCTTTTCACGTTTTTTTTATTTTAACAAAGTGCCAACTCGCCGAAATCAAAGCTTGTATGTCACACTAGCACCACTTCACCTTATGATTACTTTAGAAATTGACACACTTGTACCTCTCATTTCTGTGGTAAGTTTGTTAGATGGAACTGAAGTTTCAGGAAAGCTTTAGGTACTCCAGTTTAGGGAGCATTTAATGAGTTTTATTCCCGATGGTTGCGCAGCCGACCAATAGCATGGTCTTTTGAGAGTGGCTGTTGCCCCGGCAGCTATGTTAAAACAAAATAGTTCCCTCCCGGTCCTTGGGTGCACGCACACTGACGAGACAGCAGTTATGTACACACATCTCTAAATTTATAATATCTGTACTCTACATAGAGGTCGTAGTAATCATATGCCATTGCATGTGTCACTGTCGTATCTTGTTTTCGCGAGGTCGACTTTAGCCCTTCCGACAGATATACGTTGAATTATTCATTGGTTTCCGCTTTTTACTGATAACGCAACAACATTCTCAGTTATCATGGTCTTTGGCCTCACTTGGTTTATGCGCAAGATGACGCCGTCACATCGTGATGCGGCTGACGCAGCATTGCTTTAGTCGCTTATGCACCACTAAATCCAACTTCACCGACCTAAACGCCTTCCCGTGCACCGGGTAACACCTACGGCCATGTGTCTGGTTTGCTCTTTCCGCCAATGATATTCTTTTTTATGACCCTCTAAAATATCAACAAACCAGCACTGAGTACTGCAGTGCAGAGAGAGTTTTGTAGTAGGGCCAGGACGATTTTTTTCTTCGGGCACAGAACTTGCCTTAAAAAGAACGTTCTTATAAGTTATTTGAGTCTATTGTTCTACGCAGATATTCAATTTCTTATTCATTTACAGATACTGCAGCATATATATTAGGACTTCTGCTGGAGGGAGGGTCATTGAGGTGCATACAGTCTTTCGCATATGCATACACAATGTCACGAAGACATAAAAGATGAATATATGTAGCGTTCAACAGTAATTTTGATTTTTTTTTCTTTGTCAAGCAAGCAGCCGTAACAGGCAGATCACTCGGGAGCTAAAACCCCGCAGGGGGCGCCTGCGCAAGTAGGCGTTTGGTGTGTAGCGACACCACGGACCCGAGCTAACGGGGGAGTTTCTACTCCCTCCCACGCCTAGCCGTGCGTGGCTTTGCCGTGTCCGGGGAAAAGGGGATCCTGGGGGTTGAGCCGATGCCGGGTGATTGGACCTTTAAGGCCCCCCGGCAGAGGCAACACACCCCTTTGGCCCCGGCTTCACGTAGACGGCACCCCTGGGCTGACCCACCCAGGGGAAATCGGCAGTCGCCTTTTCCTATCTCTCTCTTCCTATATCTTAGTCTTTTCTCGTCTTTAAATCTGTCCTGTCTTCTTCTCTCTTCCATTTACTTCCGATTTTTCATGGCGGCAAGGGTTAACCTTGTGTGGCTATCCTGCCTAGGATAAACCATATTCGGTTATAGCAACGGCGTACTGCTGGCGAAGGGCAGGCTTGTTCACATGTTCTGCCGCGTCCCCTTGTTGGGCTCCGTGGTGGGTGGTAGGCGCCGATGCCGAAGAAGCCAATTTTTCATGGGACCTCAAAACCCCCCTGTAACTGATCGTGCTCCGAAAAGAGTACGCACCGATGCATCATCTTTGTTTTTCCCTCAAAACATTGAAACATTTCCAAAATACCATGTCCTTCACTGCGAACAATCATCAACCAAAGCCAGAGCAATATCACCTTTTCTAGTGGCCAAGTGCCTTAAAGACACCATTGGAACCGGCTATAAGGCCTCAAAGATGGCAAGTGGGGACATTCTCCTCGAACTAAAAGACAAGGAACAGTACGACAAACTCTCACACCTCGTAGCCTTTGGCAATATCCCTGTATCAGTTACTGCACATCGTACCATGAACACAGTGAAGGGCGTAGTATCCGATGAAGACCTTAAGACACTAAGTGAAGAGGAACTCCTAGACGGATGGAAAGACCAAGGCATATTACATGTGCAGCGCATAAAAATCAGACGCAACAACACTGAAACCGCAACAAAGCACCTAATACTTACATTCAATTCAAGCATCCTACCTAAAACAATCGAGACCGGCTACGTAAAACTTTCTGTGCGACCGTATGTTCCTAACCCGAGACGTTGTTTTAAATGCCAGCGATTTGGACACGGATCTCAGACCTGCCGAGGTCAGCTGACTTGTGGCAAATGCGGCATAACAGGTCACGAAACTGATAAGTGCCAAAACGATGAGGTACACTGTGCAAACTGCAAAGGCAGCCATGCCGCATATTCCAGAGCGTGCCCAGCCTGGAAGAGAGAAAAAGAAATCATCACCATAAAAGTTAACGAAAATATAACGTTCCGTGAAGCACGACAGAGAGTTTCACCTTCATTCGCACTAAGAGCCTCCTTCGCTGAAGTGGTGCAACGAGGGGCGGCACCACAACGGCCCTTGGTGGCTACCTGGACCATGCCTAGCGTGGCCAGGTCAGAGCCACCTGCCCCTCTGGCGGGAACAGCCAGCGCTGCCCTGCCCGCAGCAAACCAGTCCACACCGGTGGCCTCTGCAAGCCCTGGCAGCAGCCAGGGCAACAAGGAGGCTAAGGAGGTCCCAACAACCTCTTGCCCGGTGGGGTCAAAGACTTCGTCGACTGAGGCGAAGTCTACGCTACACACAGATCGCTCTTTGGAGCGGGTGTCCAGTGCCTCGCAGGAGGCAATGGACACCACCACTAGCCAAACAGCCATGCAGGCCTCTGGGTCTGCAGTTTTCGGGCCACCTGCCAAGGCAGAGGGCCCGAAGTCTCTCACAACCGCACGCGGGCACCGCGAGCGGGCGTCCAGCGTCTCTTCCGAGATGATGGACACAATACAAAGTGTATCGGCGCCTCAGACGCCGAAAGATTGGCGTGGCTCTAAGGAGCCTGCCAAAAAAGAAAAACCACGCATTAGGGGGCCTGAAAAGGCCTCCTAAGCTAAGGTTGTCTACTTCGACGCACAGCACAAAAACTCACTCAAAATGGCTACACAAATAATGCACTGGAATGCTAGGGGTCTTCTCCACAATCTTGATGACATTACAGAACTTTTACATAAATACAATCCCAAGGTGCTGTGCATCCAAGAGACACATCTGAAGCCATCTCAAACAAACTTTCTTAGACAATATGCCGTGTTCCGCAAGGATCGGGATGAGGCAACTGCTTCATCCGGCGGTGTAGCTATAATAGTACAAAAATCCGTGCCTTGCCGACCTCTTATTCTTCAGACGGCACTCGAAGCAGTGTCAGTCCGCGTCATTCTATTTGACAAACTAGTCACTGTGTGTTCACTATACATACCACCAAGCTACAAACTTAACCGCACAGATTTTCATCACCTCATTGACCAGCTGCCGGCACCCTACATTGTTGTTGGTGATTTCAATGCTCACAACACTCTGTGGGGGGATGCCCGGTGCGATGCGAGAGGCCGACTGATAGAGCAATTCCTCCTGTGCTCCGGAGCATGCCTCTTCAATAAAAAACAGCCTACCTATTACAACATTCATCACAACTCATACTCATCGATAGACTTGGCGCTTGGTTCTCCCTCTCTCTTTACCGAGTTAGAATGGAACGTGGTCATGAATTCGTACGGCAGTGACCACTTTCCTGCTATGTTAAACTTGACATTATCGCATGAGGTTCCTCCTCATATTCCCAAATGGAAAATAGCATCCGCTGACTGGGAGAAATTTCAAGAATTGACACTTTTACCTCGTGACTTTATCACAAATTGTGACATTGATTGCGCAGTAGCATTCTTCAGTGCGTTTATTCTGGATGCTGCTGAAAAGTGTATCCCGCAAACAAATGGGCACTCGTGTAAACGACGTGTTCCCTGGTGGAACGATGACTGTAGAGAAGCGCGTAGGAAACAAAATAAAGCCTGGGGCATCCTGCGCCGATATCCAAACGCAGAAAACCTCGTCGAATTTAAAAAAGTGAAATCACTGGGTAGGCGAACACGACGTCAGGCAAGAAGGGAGAGTTGGGTCAAGTTTCTCTCCGGCATTAACTCCTACACCAATGAAAAGAAAGTCTGGAGCAGCCTCAGAAGTCTTAAGGGGCAGCAAGCATATCCTCTGCCTTTAGTGAGTCAAGGGAACACACTGGAGGACCAGGCCAACAGCCTTGGCAAGCACTTTGAGCGCATTTCCAGTTCTGCGCACTACTCAAAATCTTTCTTAAAACATAAAGAAATGACAGAACGGAAAACACTAGAGTTGAAGTCCAAAACAAACGAACAGTATAATACTCCATTTAAAATTGCCGAACTTAGGACGGCCCTCAATGCGTGCCACAGCACAGCGCCGGGACCAGACAGAATTATGTATGACATGCTCAAACACCTTCACGATGACACCGAAATCAGTTTACTTGCTCTGTATAACACTATCTGGGCTGCTGGGTACCTGCCGTCTACGTGGAGGGAGGCCATTGTTGTTCCTATTCTAAAGGAAGGCAAGGACCCCTCTTCAGTTACAAGTTACCGTCCAATAGCCCTTACGAGCTGCCTGTGCAAGGTGTTCGAGAAAATGATAAACAAAAGACTTATGCATTTTCTAGAAACCAACAAACTTCTTGACCCCTTTCAATGTGGTTTTAGAGAGGACCGATCTACTACAGACCATCTCATACGCATTGAAGCATACATCCGCGATGCGTTCATCCACAAACAGTACTGTCTCTGTGTGTTTCTTGACATGGAAAAAGCATATGACACCACATGGCGCTACGGCATCCTTAGAGATCTGTCAGACATTGGTATTCATGGCAATATGTTGAATATCATAAAGAGCTACTTATCCGAGCGAACATTCCGTGTTCGTATTGGGAATGTCTTGTCCAGGCCGTTTATTCAAGAAACGGGAGTACCCCAGGGTGGTGTCCTGAGTTGCACCCTCTTTATTATAAAAATGAATTCATTACGACTCTGCATTCCACATAACACATTCTATTCAATGTATGTGGATGATATCCAGGTAGGCTTTAGGTCATGTAATCTTGCAGTGTGTGAGCGGCATGTCCAGCTTTGTCTGAACAAAGTATCCAAGTGGGCTGACCAAAACGGGTTCAGGTTAAGTCCAGAGAAGAGCACCTGTGTGCTCTTTTCTAGAAAGAGAGGCCTCCACCCAAATCCCGAAATTGACTTGCTTGGCCAGCGGTTACCTGTAGAGGCCGAGCATAAATTTCTAGGCCTAATTTTGGATTCTAAACTCACATTTACATCACACATCAAGTATATTAAAAACAAATGTATAAAAACAATGAACATTCTGAAAGTACTCTCACGCACATCATGGGGGAGTGACCGAAATTGTTTGATCAATCTCTACAAAAGCCTCGTTCGAACGCGCCTGG
Organism: Rhipicephalus microplus; assembly: GCF_013339725.1. Classification (NCBI taxonomy): domain Eukaryota; kingdom Metazoa; phylum Arthropoda; class Arachnida; order Ixodida; family Ixodidae; genus Rhipicephalus; species Rhipicephalus microplus. The sequence continues at coordinate 60,950 of NW_023611197.1, read as the reverse complement.
ATTATGGGGCAATAATATATCAGTCTGCCACCCCAAGTGCTCTGAAAATGCTTGACCCAGTCCACCATTTGGGCATCCGTCTGTCTACGGGAGCTTTTCGCACTAGTCCCGTGGAGAGTTTGTATGTCGAATCCAATGAGTGGTCATTGCACCTGCAAAGAACATACATGTCTTTTATATACTATTTAAAAACGAACGCAGACAAAGAACACCCTTCACACACGACTATCAATGACTTGTCAAGTTGTACGCTTTTCGAGAACCGTCCTTCGTTTCAACAGCCTTACTCACTTCGTGTGAGGAGCCTCGCTGAACAAACGGGTGTGCCACTTATTGAACACAGTCTGATGGCTCCCGTTCCATGTCTGCCGCCGTGGCAGTGGCAGCCCATAGACTGTGATACATCATTTGTTGAAGTTACGAAGCATGCGCCTATAGCACATATACACACTCACTTTCTCGAATTGCAGCACAAATACAACTGTCCTGAATTCTTTACGGATGCTTCCAAGTCTGATAGTGGCGTGTCCTATGCTGCCGTTGGTCCATCCTTTTCAGATTCTGGCATTCTCCACCCTAATTCAAGCATATTCACAGCGGAGGCCTATGCTATACTTGTGGCCGCTAAACACATAAAGGAACTAAAGCTACAACGTGCGATAATATTCACCGACTCTCTGAGTGTCATAAAAGCTTTGAAGACCCTCAAAAAACATAAAAATCCTGTCTTTTTGATGCTTTACTCTCTTCTGTGCACCATATACTCGCTCAAAAAACAAGTTGTATTGTGCTGGGTGCCAGGGCACCGCGAAATCCGGGGAAATGTGTTAGCGGACCAACTGGCTGCCTCAGCTAAGGACAACGCTAACACTAATGCATCTATGGCTGTCTCTGCGTTAGAACTCAAACAATTCGTAAAACAGAAGCTCAGGGCGCACTGGCAGCTTTCATGGGATAAGCAAACGCGAAATAAATTACATGTTATCAAACCGAGCCTTGGAACTTGGCCGTCAATATCAAGGTCACGCCACACTCAAGTAATACTCACAAGACTACAAATAGGACACACCCATAGCACTCATTCACACCTTTTGTCTGGTGGTGATCCTCCCGTGTGTGACAGATGTGGTGACCCACTCAGCGTTCTTCATATTTTAATTGAATGCAAGGAATTGGATGCTCTTAGACAAAAACACTTTCTACTTCTTCACCGACATCAAATGCCACTGCATCCGTCAATGTTTATAGGTAAAGAGCCTGTTTTTAAGCACAAATCATTGCTCGCATTTTTAAAAGATATAAAAATTTTCATGTCATATTTCCAGGAAATCCGTAGCACGACCTCCAAGTGGAGGTTGCTGCTGCGGTAACTACATTAAAAAGCACCTGCCTGGCGTCCCTTGGACACAAGGGTCGTTGACAAGGCAGTTGTGCTATTATCCTTTTATGATTTTATTACTATGACCGTCTATCATTCATCCTCACTTCAAGTGTCACGTCATGCTCATGATTTTAGTATCTATGTATTTTTTTTTTACCTGCCTTGGAGCGCGGAATTTTAGGCCACTATACAGCCACGTAACATTATCATTGCTCACATCCCTAAATACCATTGTTATACACTGACAATTATTACACTTTTATAATTTTTATGGCGCTCTTTGGCCAAACATGGCCCTTGCGCCAATAAAACCAATATAATAATAATAACACTCGGGAGCTAAAAAGACCTGGGAGAAAAATAATCTCTATTTAAAATGATTAGTGGGGGCGAAATTACGGTTATGGTTAACTGAATATTGCCTTCTGTGACTACGGTTTTTGCTCGTGACATATATATATATATATATATATATATATATATATATATATATATATATATATATATATATATATATATATATATATATATATATATATATATATATATATATAATGTGATCTAACAAACAATAATGCCAAGGAAGTATAGGGAACATATTAGATCAAATTGTAATGTAAATATGAAGAAAAGTGGGTGAAAAGATAACTTGCCGTGAGCAGGATCCGGACCGGCGACCTTCTAATAACGCGTTCGATGCTCTACCACTGAGCTACCACGAAAGCTATTCCACCAGCCACTTTATAGGGTTTATATGTGGATTGAACGTGGGAGTGTCAGTCAGCGCCATTAGTAGCCATGGCGGCGAGTGTGGCACACTCTTTTGAGCCTGTTTGGCGTCACCTAGCACGTGAACTTGTTACGAGTGGGCAGCTGACCAATAGTCCCTGACCAATGTCCAGCAAACTTGCACCGGTATAGCAGGACCTTACCGTGAAGGCTTTGTCGACGCCATCAGCGCTAACCCCCGTATCCACAAACGCTCCTCCGCTCGACTTTCACCTTGCCCCGCCGCGGTGGTCTAGTGGCTAATGTACTCGGCTGCTGACCCGCAGGTCGCGGGTTCGAATCCCGGCTGCGGCAGCTGCATTTCCGATGGAGGCGGAAATGTGGTAGGCCCGTGTGCTCGGATTTGGGTGCACGTTAAAGAACCCCAGGTGGTCGAAATTTCCGTAGCGCTCCACTACGGCGTCTCTCATAATCATATGGTTGTTTTGGGACGTTAAACCCCACATATCATATCGACTTTCAACCTTCACTTGACAGAGTTGAGCACTGCGCCACCACTCGGCTGAAAATGACGCTGCGCTACTCAAGAATTGCAGCAGACTATTGCTGATATGCAGTGACTTGCCGTGCCTTGAGATGTCGTTCCCATCGAATTTTTCAAGTGAAGGCAAAGCCTTGAGTGAAGGGAAGTTCTACAATACGGCGGTAATTAAGGCTGGAAGAGAAGAGGACGCTCACTCGGCGCGGACAGAAAACCAGGGTTCCTAATCATTTTGTGATAAGGTTAATGCTGCCACATATCCAGCGTAAGCGCAGATGCTGGCGTTTCCGAAATGTGGCAGATTTTCCTAATTGTGCCAAAAACAATTCTCAGACACCATTATGACGCGCCCCACCCTTTTTTTCGGAAAATTGAATAAAGGCGTGAATTTTTTGTCCTTGTTTAGGACCTAGTCACAGTGTCTTCTAAAGGTCTTAATTTATTTCCCTGTAACAAGCAGCGACAGCGGTGCGTTAGCATGCATAGGACGAAATGCGCAGGTCAAAAACTTCTGTCGAAAGCGTAAGTTACGTTGTAGTCACAAGTACATCTCTGGCCTTGCGTTGATGTCACGTTTGCGCTGCTTTTTAGAAAGAAAACGTACCAAATCGGCTGGTTCCTCTTACAATTCATTTCGATTTCACGCCAGTAGTGTACTGCAGCTGGGCATCTTGTCTCAGAATGGCATCCATTATCCTCACGAAAGCCAAAACTGAGTATCTGGTGGTAATGCAACAAAGAAATGGCAAATACGTGACGTCATATGCAAGTTTTACTCCTCTCTTGCTGATATAAGAGTATGTATTTTTGCGGTGGTTTCGCAAGTAAATCTTAGTTGAGGTCAGGGACAGTGACGTGTCCTTTCCATATTCCTTGTTAGGTAACTGCATTATGTTTCAGTTTTAACACTGAGACTAGACTTTCACTTGACTCTACAGCTGCTCCTACATGTATGTTGACTATGGACCTACAGTAGCCTCTGGGTACAGGCCAAACAATTGTTTTGCACAAAGTATTGTGTCAGCGAAAAATAAATTCACTGAACGGAAGTGGCGTTGTGCGGCCATGTTTATAATGAACCATGCCACCAACCCGCCCAAGCTTCCACAACAGCATGTTTGTTCGCTTACATTTTTCTTTTGTTTAACTAACAAATAATATGCTTGGCCGTGACGGTGGCGCTGCAGTTGAAAGTGCCGAGCACGTGACCAGAAAGACTGTTTGAATTCCGGTCGCAATGGTTCCATTTCAATGTAGAGCCCCGCCGCGGTGGTCTAGTGGCTAAGGTACTCGGCTGTTGACCCGCAGGGCGCGGGTTCGAATCCCGGCTGCGGCGGCTGCATTTCCGATGGAGGCGGAAATGTAGGCCCGTGTGCTCAGATTTGGGTGCACGTTAAAGAACCCCAGATGGTCTAAATTTCCGGAGCCCTCCACTACGGCGTCTCTCATAATCATATAGTGGTTTTGGGACGTTAAACCTCACATATCAATCAACCATTTCAATGTAAACAAAATGACACTGGCTTGCGTACTATGAGATGTAAGTGCACATTAAACAATCACACGAGCACGAAACTCTGCACAGTGGGGTCAGAGGAAGCCTGAGCCCCCTAAAAACTCTCTATGAAGAAGCGCAAAGTCTTCCCCAAACGCTTGCCCTGTTATGGCCAGCCAGGTTTTTGAGGATAATGGCTGCTGAAGACCCGTGCTGTTGTAATCCAAGACCTGTTTAGTTACAATAAACTGAAGCAGACAGGCAGATTGGGCGACTTTGTGTGGTTCCGTGATAAGAATATAAAACAGCGTTTAGCCACAGAATGAAAGAAGGAAGTGGAACACATGGCACTGAACTTACAACTTGCTAGTTCCGCGCAGTATGTTTCACTTCCTTCCTTCGTCCTGTGTCTGAACGCTGTTTTATATTTTTACGATACCCTTAGTTTTCACATCTGGAAAGCCAGGGACGTAAGGCAGGCCGTTGTGGGGACACGTTGTCGCTTCATTTTTGCTCTCTCTCTCTTTCTTTTTTTCATCGATTATGAAGCACGTTTTGTTTTAAACTGGACTAACAGGGGGGGGGGCGCAGTGAAACTTTTGATAGCCCCCCATAATGGGGAACTCCGCGCATTCCTACGCCCAGGAGGTCGAAAATATCGACGTCTGTAATAGCCGCGTTTCCTTTACGATGTCAAGCCGTACAAACCACCACCGAATAATTATTATCCCTAACATCATATGTGCTGCACAAACAAGGTCTCGAATGTCAATACATTGAATCAAATACATGGCGACACGCGCGGCGAGCGGTCGATGGAAACGGGTTCGCGAAACGTGCGTGCTGCACATAACAAGACGCAACAAATGACGCCCTCGAAGCATGTGCCATTGTAACTCTTTCCTTCTTTCTCTCCTCTTGCGCTCCTATATATTTCCGAGCTGGAAAATAAATGCTGCACTTTTTGCCATGCCGCATCAACTGGTTTCCATGTCTCCGCAGCCGGCCTTTGGCCGGTAGACGTAACAGTGCGATTCGCAATTCTGCTATTTTGTATCGAGTTCTCCAGACCCAACAGCAACACTTTAAGAAGTGTTTCGGGCGTGTAGTGTACCACTTTCTTTTGTTTTTTATTTCCCGGCAGCCTAGCTTGAATACACGCATTTGCGACAAGAAAAGTTCGAAGGAGAGCGGTAAATAAAGGGCTAAACAATATTGACGTGGAGCCAGATAAAACGGGCAAAGGGAGCACCACACTGTCAAAATATATTTATTGAGAGAGCTCGTAATAACTAATGAATAAAAAGGGGACGTAACATGACAGTGTGGTAAGCCGTAAGAAAGTAATAAGGAAAAGTAAGCTAGACAGAGAGGGGAAAACGAGCAGCAAGCACGGGGAAAAAACAAAACATTTTAGCCCGAATAAGAGATGAAGCGAATATCTGAACCGCCGCTCGTCTCGCTCGCTTGGCTTACGCAAATGCCACACACTGTGGAGACAATATGACATGCTTTCTTGGCTCTCCTAATCAATTTATTTTAATGATAAATTACTGTTGTAATATCAAACTGAAGTTGCTGTGTGGCAGCCACGTTTTCTTCATATGGATGACAAATGCTCGCATTGGGCTGGCCACAAATATTTGTCATCAGTTTAAAGAACATCGCTTCGTCTTTTCCTTCCTTTTATTTGCTATGTTTTCTACTACCATGTTGTTTGTGGCTGTCCGAATCATGTTCGAATCAAATGGTAACGCGGTAACATGGCAACATGGTAACGTTGCAGCACTTGACTGTGCCTATCAACGAACTGCGTAAAATGCTTAACCGCGTAAAACTGCGTAATAATACGCATCACACCTGCGTTGTTACGTGCATTATCTTGGGTCATTATCGACGCAGCCTAGTAATTTGCCTTATACCCTCAAAGCAGTATACGCCGTGTTTTTCCCAGAATAAAGTGTTAGACGCCGCGGGTTGAAATCCGGGCTGCGGCGGCTGAATTTCCAATGGAGGCTGAAATGTTGGTGGCCCGTGTGCTCAGATTTGGGTGCCCGTTAAAGAACCTCAGGTGGTCGAAATTTCCCGAGCCCTCCACTACGGCGTCTCTCATAATCATATGGTGGCTTTGGGGCGTTAAACCCCAGATATCAATCAATGAAGTGTTAGACGCAGTGCATTTAACCAGACTTTCTGGAAACGAGTACACCGTCCCAAGCGATGCAATGAGCATTCGAGCATTGGTAGGACACCAACGCTAAAATCACGTGATCGAATTTTGCCCCTTATCAACGCGTCAGTCCCCAAGTGCACAATCGCTGTAAGAAAAAAGTGATGATGATGATGATGATATGTGGGCTTTAACGTCCCCAAATCCTCAACCTGATTATTACAGACGCCGTAGTGGAAGGCTCCGGAGATTTCGACCCCTTGGGAATTCTTTAACGTGCACCCAAAGCCGGGCACATGGGCCCACAGCATTTTCACCTCCATTGAAAATGTTGTAATCACAGCCGGCATTAGATCCCGCGACCTGCGGGTCGGCAGCCTTAGCCACTAAACCACCGTGGCGGGGAAAAAATGTGATGAATGGTAAAAAGGTAGAATTATTCTAAATTGATTTTGCGTTACACGAAAGTATCTGTCATGACCAGTGAGGAAAACTATAGTGCTGCGCCTACATTCTTTCTGTTTCTTCTTCAGAAAACAGTTTTTTTTTTCAGTTGATAATCCTGTGACAGCAAAACTGGCAATAAGTTTGTATGCGACGCATGTATAGTTCGCACACTAACTCTACGTCGAGGCGGAAACGCTTCAGGTCGCGGGTTCGAATCCCGGCTGCGGCGGCTGCATTTCCGATGGAGGCGGAAATGTTGTAGGCCCGTGTGCTCAGATTTGGGTGCACGTTAAAGAACCCCAGGTGGTCTAAATTTCCGGAGCCCTGCACTACGGCGTCTCTCATAATCATATAGTGGTTTTGGGACGTTAAACCCCACATATCAATCGAGGCGGAAACGCTTGTACTTCGCTCTTCTGAAATGACGCTGTCGCCACTAATTAACAATTTGCTAGTAACCTTTAATTATTCACTTCAGCACATGCGTTTAATTAGAGAGAGTCCCGACCATCTTTGTTCTACTGTGCTAAACGATACATTCATTAAGTCGTTTTCTTCATCTAATTATACCCAACGTCCTGAGCTTCAGTCGTACAATCATTTTGCGATGGATCCCATCACGTTTGACTCGCATGGCATCGTCACGATTATCGACAACCTGAAACTAACGTCTTCTCACGGTATTGATGGAATTAATAGTAAATTTTTAAAGAATACCAAAGAATACAGTTCCATCATCCTTGAATGCATATTTCCTAATCGTATCATGATAATTTACTACCTGAAGACTGGAGAACTGCTGTGATTATTCCAGTACATAAAGGCGGTGATAAACATAGTCCATCTAACTATCGTCCTATATCTCTCACATGTGTACCATGCAAAATAATGGAACATATATTATTTTCTCATCTTGTTAATTTTATAGAGGATAATAGCTTCTTCTCTTCAACTCAGCATGGCTTTCGAAATATTTTTTCTTGTGATACTCAACTAATTTCTTTTACTAATGATTTGCATTTATCTTTGGACTCTGCTTCTTTAACTGACTGTATATTTCTTGACTTTGCTAAAGCGTTTGATGAAGTTAACCATTCCCTGCTCTTATATAAACTAAGTGTTCTAAAAATTGACCCCGCAGTTTTTAGTTGGATTCGTGCATTCCTTTCTTCTCGTGTTCAATTTGTCAGCACTAACGATGTTAATTCTTCCACTGCACCAGTTGATTCTGGGGTTCCTCAAGGATCAGTACTTGGCCCCCTGCTATTCCTAATCTATATAAATGACTTACCTTCTACTATTACTTCCAAAATTTGTTTGTTCGCTGACGACTGTGTGATTTACCGTAAAATATCTAATGACAATGATATTCATTCTCTGCAGGCTGATATCAATAACATACTTCATTGGTGTCATATTTGGAAAATGGAACTAAACATTCAAAAATGCAAGTCTATGAGGATTTATCGGTCGAGTACAACTTGTCCAACTTGGTTTCTTCACAGTCACCCTCTTGAAACTGTAACATCTTACCGATACCTCGGCGTCCACATAACTAACACTTTGTCCTGGAAATTACATACTGAACATATAGCATCCAAAGATAATAAAACACTGGGTTACCTTCGAAGAAACTTCTTTCTTGCTCCATCACCACTAAAGTTATTACTATATACCACATACGTCCGTCCTCAAATGAAATACGCTTCATCTGTTTGGGACTCCGGTCAGGTAACATTATCACATATGTTGGAATCCGTTCAAAATCGTGCAGCTCAAAATCGTACACAGTAACATATGCCCTATCATATCTCCCAAGAAATTGTAATGAATGGAATTCCCTGCCTGCATCAATAGCAAGCATCAATGAACCCATTCAATTTAAGAATGTCCTTAAAACAATGATTACCTAATTACCCCCTGTATGTTTGTTGAACAGTTTAATTGTATTGCTTTGTGCCTTCACCATGTAATAAAAATAAAATTAGTGTTATCATTTGCTTTATTATGATGTGAGTGGTTAGGAGTAATAATCTTTGTACCCCAATTAGTGACAACATTTTTATGCCATTTGCTTTGTATTCCTTGTTTTTTCATTGTTGTGCATGCCCTTCCCCTCTGAAATGTACTGTGTACCCTGAGGGTAAAATAAATAATTAAATAAAAATAAATAAATAAATAAATTTAGTGCATGACAATTTATGGCATAACCATTCTCTTAGCAATTGGAAAAATGGCAGGTAAATTTAGATATTTCTAATCCAAGTTTAACGGTGGCATTGGAACTGCCTGGTGCGCCTCTTTCTCTTACGTAAGACCGGAACTACTCGGGATAAGGAAGAAACGGAAATTGAATCAAGGTGCGCCGAAGCATAATGTAGTCACAAAAATCGGCATGCATTCTGAAATACACAAAAAGAAAGCTTATCATTTCGGTGCATTGTGCGATATTGTTCGTTTCTTTCTAAAACTGTGAACAGGCGCGGAAACATTTTGGGCTGTCTGCGAGAATACATGATACATTAGCTGCCCATGTGTGTTTTATGCTTCAGGGAGAAAGAAAGCGTTCACACTTTGGTGTTCTTGCGCACAGCTCGAAATGAGCAGATAACACCATGTTGCAAACACAGGGTGGGCCCCGCTGGCGCAAGTGAGCGGCTTTGCCTGAACAGATACGCATCCATGATGCATTATTCAAACTTTGCCACTTTCTTGTCTCACGTATAGGTCAGGCCTAACGTAACCAAGCGGTCGCGTTTTGAACTCGGCGGGCTTGACCATGCCCAATATCGCCCTTAAAGCTCGATGATAAATATCGCTAATTACGTGCACGTTTTTTCATTTTTAATGGGCTACGTCACCAGTCATGGCACAATGCACCCTTTTGGTATAGACAACTGCGTTCAAGCCATTGATTGATTGATTGATTTGTGGGGTTTAACGTCCCAAAACCACCATATGATTATGAGAGACGCCGTAGTGGAGGGCTCCGAAAATCTCGACCACCTGGGCTTCTTTAACGTGCGCCCAAATCTGAGCACACGGGCCTACAACATTTCCGCCTCCATCAGAAATGCAGCCGCCGCAGCTGCGTTCAAGACAATTATTACCATTAGGCTCAGTAGTGTCACGTCAGCACTTACCTCCAGACTCTTGTGTATACCCTGCACTGGTAATACGCTTTAGACATTGACGAAATTTACGTTGTACGATCCCATTGGTCGTGTAATTTATGAATGACGCATTTTCATAAAACTATGAGAGTAACGGCCATTACTTTAATCGTTATATTGAATGCGTATCTTGCAGCGACGATTTTTAAGACATGTTTTCAGCGCCACAGACCTGCCATTTTTTTTTTCAGCTAATCCCATCTTCTGGCATCGCACTGCTGTCTTGGTATAGTCCTCGGCCACATATGGTCCCACTAAGCTGCCCATGGTATCATCTTATGGCCTGTCAGTTGCACTAGACACACTTCGCTGGCCACTTTTCTACGAGTGCGAAAGCTACAGTTGACAGCCATATTGAGCAAGATATGGTTTTATTTGTTATAACCTATGTCCTTTAGGACCTAACTGCAGTCGTCATTGGCAACACCATTAGGTTCCATCAGATTCGCTTTTTTATTATCTGCGCTATATCTCAACTTGCATATTTATTTATTTATTTATTTATTTATTTATTTATAATACTCTCAGGGCAAAATGGCAATACTGAGGGGAGTGGATTACATTGAATAACACATGGTACATGGTGGGGAGGGAAAAATACAGCGTTAGTACGAATATAAGCAAAAGTCAGCGTACAAACAAAAATACATTAAATAGGTCCTGCGTATACAATGTTAGCTACGGTATCACGAAAAAGATGGTTGTCATTAATAGCAACAATTTCAGGAGGAAGGTGGTTCCACTCGCGAGAAGAACGAGGCAGGAACGACTGCGCAGCTGTGTTAGTACGATAAGTGATAATTCCAACCTTGTGACGGTGATCGACACGGTTGGAAAAATACTGGGGTTGCAAAATAAGTTCGTCGCGCAAGATGGGGTGGTGATACAATTTATGAAAAGTTGATAGGCGGGAAACTTTTCTTCGAAGTGACAGGGTAGGCAGGGACAGATTAATTTTCATTGCAGATATACTGGCAGTGCGATTGTAGTTCGATAATATGAAGCGTGTGGAATTATTCTGAACTAGCTCAAGCGATGTAATTAAATTAATGTGGCTGAGATCCCAAATCGAAGAAGCATATTCTAGTTTAGGTCGTATTAATGTTTTGTACAGGGCTAATTTCAATGAAGATGGAGCTTTGGAAAAGTTACGGCGTAGGTACCCAAGCGTACGGTTAGCTTTGTTGATTATTTGTTCGACGTGCATTGCCCAAGAGAGATTGGATGTTATGTGGACGCCTAAGTACTTGTACGAGTTAGTAGATTCAAGAGGTATGTCGTTTAAGTAGTAAGTAAACTGACTGCAAACACTGCGGGACACGCGCATGACTTTACATTTGTTTATGTTCAATTCCATTAACCATGTACGGCACCAGTTATCAACAGTGTTAAGGTCTGATTGAAGAGTACACGAATCAGTTATGTTATTTACCTCACGAAAAATAACGCAATCATCAGCAAATAAATGAATTCTGGATTTAATGTGGCAGGGGAGGTCATTAATATAAATTGAAAATAAGAGAGGCCCAATTACCAATCCCTGAGGAACGCCGGAGTGTACTTCAGTAAAACAAGAATTATACCCGTTAGCGTAAACAAATTGTGAGCGATTTGTGAGAAAAACATTCAATCCATTTAAACACGTTATGATCAACTTTCTGTTGGCTTAGTTTGTGAAGTAAAAGTTTATGACATACCTTATCAAATGCTTTGGAAAAATCCAAAAAGATGCAATCAGCTTGTGATGAGTTGTCCAAAATGCGGTGTAATCTGTTAGTAAATGATACCAGTTGTGTGTCACAGGAGTATGATTTACGAAAGCCGTGCTGAGATGACGTGAAGAAGGAATTACTTTCAAGAAAATTTACAAGGTTTGTGAATATAATGTGCTCTAATAGCTTACAGCACGTACTGGTAAGGGAAATGGGACGATAATTAGAACGGAACTTTTACTACCAGATTTATGAATAGGAACTACTCTCCCGATTTTCCATTCAGATGGGAGAGTAGAAGTGTCGAGTGATTGCTGGAATATCTTGGCTAATATTGCCTATAGGTGTATCGCATTGCTGTTTCTGCTGCCTTGCACAACCGGCGCATTTCTCTGTCGCATATATACCTGGCGCACGATTGATGCATTCGTTTTGCTTAAGTAGCATTTGAGACGAATCCGGAAACTTGAATTATATATGTAAACGAAGCCGGCAACGTCAAACTTGGGGCACTCTGTATTGCGTTTAGCCTATAGCATTGCTTAACTCACCGAATACCCTTTAGATTCAGCCATTGCACTACCGAGCCTAAGTGTAACTGACACTTCCTTCACGCGGGATTGGGACTTGTTAGCTCACACAAGGAGGATGTAAAAGAATCAAAGGTGGAAAGCACTTAAATAAGTTTGCACGGTCATAGAAAGTACGACGGAAAGGCTAATAATGGCAAAGTGGACTCTCATTGGCTGACAAGCAAGCATTAACTCCTAGCTGCGACATGCACTGATAGCAAGAAGAGTTGTGGGTGGCGAAGTCCTATCGTGATTGGGTCGTTCCGACGCAGTTGGGCGTCGTGCAATCCTCTTAAATGACTCAATGTCTTCATGAGCGCGACGCAAGAAGGAAACTATCACGCTTGCGATGCACTGCCATTCACTTTATACACATGTCGGCGCCCGCTCCGTATGTAGTCTGATGTTTAGTGTATTTTAGCGCGAATGCTAGCCGGGAATGCTTTTCATAATAACTGTCGTCTGTCGTCGTATGAAGTGCGCAGCTAATTTCTGCAGGCGCGTTTCCAAGCAGCAGCGCATTGCAGAGTTTGAAACAGGCAGTATTTGCATGGTGTAGGCACCGTGTACAAGAAAACGCTATGGCGAGACGCTTTAATTTACCATGTCGACGTCGCCTGCTGAGGCCGCAATGGAAGCGAAGCTTATGGAACGTTCCACAAGCTAGTTACCCCTGCTTAATCTTTCCTGCAATCACCATATATATTGCACCAACTTCGGTGAGCTGAACTTGAGCGATGTTCACGCTTAATGTCTTAATTCTAAAAACGTCCAAGTCACACGTATACGCGTTAGGAAAGGTTCCGAAATTGGAATCCTTAAGGTGCCCTTAGCGGACCTGCGATGACGAGATGACGAGTTATGGAGACTAGGATGATGGCGTGAGATGAGATGACGAATGTGCGTCGCGTCTCTTCCGTTTTTTGTCCACCGTCCGCTAGCAACGTAAGGTATCGTGCTTGTTGGCTTTGCATGCTTTTGAAACTTTAGCGCAGTTTAACCGACCGCAATGCTATGTGCATCAGTTCTACCGGAAGCTGTGGACAGCTTTCGCGCAATGTGTACGGTGCAACGCAGAAGACAAGGTTTCGTGAAATGAAAGAGACAATGAACTAAACTGTGCCTAACAAGATGGTTAATGTTATCTGACAGTTTACGTAGAGAAATATAGATACTTGAAGACATCGAGAATTCAGTTTGCCATCACTGTGACCGCATTATGTGGTGGTATGATCAGGTGACCGTATTTAAGATGCCTATGTTTGCCCTCTGGCGGGTCAGTGTTGCCCTGCGTTCTACTTCCTTCAATGAGTAGTGATTGTTCTGTCAAAACGACTGTGAAGTTGGTTATTTCAGTGGTTGGATGTCACTTTCAGTTACGAAACTGTAAGCTAAGAATGACTCAGTGCGCGTATGGATGTAACATGGATACTTCCATATTTCATATTGGATATATCTACTATGACCATTTAAACCGCGTGTTTTATTAAATGTATGTAAGGCGAGGTTGGTTCGAATGCATGTCACCGGCTACTCAATTTCTCTTGCATAACAGTTAACATCGCATATGAGGTAGCAAACACTAGGGTATACATATATGTAGATAGCACAACACTCACGCCCCGAGTCCAAGTTTTTCATTACAGAAATCTCTCCTTACCGCGGAGAATTTGAGGGGAAAAAAAACGCCTTTCCTTGCTTCTTGTTCGCTTCCCTTCGGAACTGAGCTCCTAAAAACGCGGCTTTAGCCGGCTGTATGTTCGCGTTTCAATGCTTTCAAGTAAATAAAATCGCCGCAGAGTGTTAGTTCAATTCATGCCACCAATGTATTCATATATAGTCTAACACTTCCAGCCGTTAGTGACTTGCCTGTGTTGCTCAAAGAAACACTGAAAACTCGTTTTTTTATATTCTGAATGGAGATATTTATTCGGTGAGATGAAGCCATGTGCGTGCTCTACCCGAATTGTTCAGCCGACCTAACGGGACGCCCCTGGGTATTTCCGAATATGTGTCCCAATTATTATAATCCACTGTTTCTAGTTGAATTCGCGCGACTAGTAACGAAGAATTGGTCGTTTCTGTTTTTTTTAAACACTCGGGCGGTGACTCTAACTCAAAGTTTCCAGTTCAACGTACCCTTCCGCGAACATTGGCGAACGCTGCCGAGTATAATCTGGCCCCCCGGTTCGCAGCACTCTGCAGTTCAATCATGGTTCAAAAAGTTCGCCGTCGAATTTCTATTTTTTTTTGTCTTTCGAATCATCGTTTTATTTACGACCACGTGCCTAGCCCGCGGCTATGAGCTATACTGAGCGCGCAGGGAAGAGAAAGAACACTGTCACGCCGATGATCGTATATTCCTATACATGACAGCGCAATTTTTTTTCTTACTGGTTGAAACGGAGACACGGTCCTCATTGATATGCTGCACGCTTGACTCTACACTAGAACCTGCCACTGAAGATTCCTCACAGCAAAAGCAATACAACTCAAGTTACACAAAAGTAATGGCGGTGTAGCTAGCAACTGAACAAGAAAGTTGTGCAGGGCCATACAGACAATACGCCAAGCTTTACGCACTGCACATAGTTACCGAGCTGAGTCTCTAAATATGAACGCCGTGTCGACTTTCTGTGCTGTTTAGTTTCGCTCTACGCGAGGAAAAGTAATGACTTTGGCCTCTTCTATGGAACGCATGCTCCGGCAAAAAAACGTGGCTGGAGGCGGACTCCTCTTGAGACCGTGCACTGATCACGCATATAACCGCATAGATAGGCTTTAATATATAAAAAAAGTATCGTCTCATCTTGACAAAAACAAACATAAGTCTTCATGGATGATGAGAAGCAAGAGGCTAACAATGTCGTGTATGCTTCGTTACCATCCCACCCGTTTCTGACTCCGGCATTCGCATGAACGTTATAGTGTTTGTTATTTCATACTTCTCCCGCTCCTTCTACGTTGCGTGCAGCACTCGCGCTTGTTTCACTTTTCCTCCTTGCCTCGGAGTAAAGCCGCCCTCCGGACTTGCCCAAGGGCCTCGGGGGCGATCAATCAAAAGCGGAAGCGTCTCTTGTCTGCGCTCGTGACGAAGGCTTTGAGCGTGTACGTCCGAGGGTTCGCCGATGACTTCCTCCCGACCGGGAGGCTCAATCCATTCCCCTCGGCCCCTGCACGTCAAGGCACGATGCGAAGTAGTCTGTCGGAAGTCCTTCGTAATCTCCGTCATATCCGGCCTTGCCATCCGCCGCTTTTCCCGTGGAAAGTCGGTTCGACTGAGACGGGGCCGGAGCAGGGCACAAGATTCAAGAGGCGAGCGCATAAAGAGGCAACTGCGTCGCTTTAATCAACACTTCGTCTGAACCGATGAAGTGCCATAGCTTAGTGGTGAGGCAGCGGATTCTTGTTTTTTCGCCCGGGTGTCTGTAGAGGTAAATAATGCTGTGCAGAATGTGCGAGAGTGGTTAGGGAGACTAGCGCAAATGCAGATAACAAAAATATGAAAGGACAAGTATCAGTGCTTGACAAGAGAAACTAGAAAAGCCAAAGTAAAGACTAGTTGGTTGTGCATAATCGACGCTTGCAGTGCGCTGCTTAAACTCATGCACGAAAAGAACACACTTCCAAGCACAGACAGGAAAGTTAGTCTAAACTTGACAGAAAAGCAGTAACATGCATTATTGTAGTTGACTAGAAGTAGTACTCATATCGTGAAATGTTACCTTGTACTTTCGTTAGTGAGTACTCATTTACGATGCTTAAGGGATTTCCCTTTTCAGAGGTATATGAAGTGATGAGAGATGGTCACGCGCAATGTCTGGGACGTTTGGCTCGGATGGCGTGCTTTACGAGATGGGGTTCTGGGCTACCTTTCCCTCGCTTTCCATGACATGTTAGAGGGATAATTATTGGCCCCGTTCTTCTTCTGAAACAGAGATTTTACTCTGCTAGGGTCGGCCTGAAAACAAACTTTAGGCGGGAAGTGGGTTGTGTAGGAACAGGAAGTGAGTAAACCATTAGCGAAAGTGAGTAAACTAAAGCTGTTCAATACCGGAAGGAGACCCTGGCAGTGTACTGAAGCTGGGAATGTGTATAGCCGGCAGTCACATAACAGGGCGGAAGCTGAGAAACGGAAGGTAGCCAAGAGTCGGAAGACACGCGATGAAAGTGAATGGAGACGTCAGGGACGAGTAGGCGAGGAAATAGCTATGTAGGTGCGACGTTGTGTTCATTTATTTTCCATACAGCGATAGCTCTCGTGTACTTATTTATCAGCACTCACGTATCGCACCACATAAAGAAAAAGGAGTTGCGTAAGTTGGTGAAAATTTGCAGCGCGCTGCGGAGATATACGCATGCAGAAAAAGGTGCAGAGAGAAGCACAAGAAGATTTCAACTGAAAAGAGGAACGTGAAAGACAGGGAGTTCAACCAGGAAAAAATTTCCGGTTTGCTACCCTGCACTGGGGAAAGAGTAAGGAGGTAGAAAGCTAGGGACGGAGAAATGAACAAAGGAATGGGTAAAGTACTGAACTAAGCAAAACTATCTAGTACCTACGCGACCTATTCTTGCATAAGGTTACAAAACACACACACACACACACACACACACACACACACACACACGCACGCACGCACGCACGCACGCACGCACACACACACACACACACACGCACACACACACACACACACACACACACACACACACACACACACACACACACACACACACACACACACACGAACGCACGCACGCACGCACGCGCGCACACACACACACACACACACACACACACACACACACACACACACACAAAAACACAACACCTGTTAACAAGGAGCATTCCTATTTATGTCTTCGCTTATAGTTCGCAAGTGTTTAGAATAAAAAAAAAGGGGGGGACGTCACTAAGCTGAGCATGGAAGCAACAGTGACATCAGGAAGCCGGAAATGTAGGAGGCCAGCTCATTACATGGGTCAATGCATTTGCTGGGAATAAATCGATGACCGAATAGGCAGCGTAATCGCATTACGGGACGAATCCTCTAGCCTATGCTTGACAGATCTGCGCCTTTCTCCGCGCAGATCTGGACTGACATGAAAGGCTCTATTCTAGACAGTAAGCCTGGTAAGGAGGTCGTCAGGTGCTGACGCTCTTCTGCTCGAGTCGGAGCCAGTTTTACCGTTCCATTACGGACGTGCTGCGAGCGAATCCTGGCACAATATGTCCAGACAGGGCTGCCCATTGTCCGCGTGCTGGTTGGATTGACTTGCTGCAACCGCACACTTCGTGGAGCTGTCGGGATACCGGTGCAAAACTCTTGTAATAATGTGCGCCTTGCTTTATATACATTAAACTCTGCAATCATATAGTCGCCGAACGTTCCCCATATAGGCATCACCGGTTTCAGCATGCGCTTGATCCGATGCTTCGTACAGGCAAACAAAATTTGTCATAAAACGTCGTTCTCCTTTTTACTAAGGGTGAGAATTCGGAAGTACTACAGCGTCTGTGGGGTGGAGTTTTCGACATAGCAAATTTCAGATTTTTAGGGAAATTATAACTGCGCTAAAAACGAGACATGATAACGAAGTAGACAGGACGATCGCAGACTAACAGCTGGTTTATTGGAAAAGTACACCACCTTTTTAAAAATCAACTAAACGCACGTGCCATGACAAACATGACCACTTGACAAGTTCCAAGACTTCTATCTACTAAAGTGACATCATGCTTTTTGCTGGACAGATACACGTATAACTCGCTGACACACTTATCAGGCCAGTGTCTAGCTATCCAAGATGCCTCTAAGATCTCCTTCGTCTTTGATTCTTGGCTCGCCCCAACACCTTAGTACTGCTAAAGATGGGCTTGCATACCTGCACGCATGCGCGAAAATGAACTGGTGGATGCCTCTCACTTTTACTTCCTAATGAACTAGTATGTTTCATCAAACGCACGTTGATACACCTTCCAGTCTGCCTTACACAAATTACTCCACACGTCAAGGTAAACTCGCAGACCACTCCCGTTATACAGGGTACAAAGGCAGGTCTGTACTTAACATCACATCTTCCATTCTTTACTTTGCTCGCATTGGACACGCCGCCCAAACGCGATAACTACGCAAGGCACAGAAAAAACCAAGTCGACCCCGTATCTTTTCGCCAGCTTTTTAATGCCATGCGATACCTTGTCTAGGTGTGATCTCACTACTACATTCCGCCTTTCACTCTTCTCCGATTCCGATTCCTTTAGGGGCGAAGCTCCTTATAGCGGCACCCGTTCGTCCCTCGTAGCCGTAGTAGTAGTCGTAGTGTGTAACCAGTCTTGCATTTTTACCTCCAAAATGGTGCCGGTGAGAGATTTTTTTTGTGCGTTGTTGAACAATAAAAAATTCGCAGCGTGCGCGTTAATTGAAAGCCGATCTCCGGTCTCTCATTCCCCCTTAGCAGCCATTGGCATGTACATTAAGCACGATCTGACAAGAAAGGGTTGCTACGTTATACTCGCTGGGCATAACCTCCTTGGTTTTAGAAATGTTTAGCGAGCGTTGGGCCGCAATGGCATGAATACAGTGAACTAGTATATACCATGCACTCTGGGTGGTTAAAGGTGGGAAGTATACACGAAGTGCAAGCCGTAAGAAAATGTGCGTGTGCCACCTCTTGTTTAGTCCTTGGAATGTCCGCTGGATGGCGGTGCATATGCGGAATATATATGCACTGGGGTTTAGGGACAGCGAGGGCTAAATAGACTTTGAGCGGGTAGACTTAACTAGAAGGAGGTTATCTGATTAGTGGCTAAAGTCAAGGCACGAGTGAAAATTAAACCCTTCACTGCGAAGTACGAATCCTCAGCTTCATTATTTAAAGGAAAAAAAAAAGATAAACGTAATGGTTAGTTCACTAAGTATTACGGCTAGGGGGCGTTAGCCGCCGCCCGATCTAAAGCGTACAGCCATATCCATCCATCCATCCAGCCATATGATGAAAAGATGCGAGATGGCGGTACTTGGAGTGTTGAATAGATGTACGAACGGACACACAGACAGATGCATGGACGGACTCACGGATGGCTGCACCGACGGATGGACACATGGACGGACGCAGGGACGGACGCACAGATGGGCGTGACGAACAGACGCACGCACGGACGGGCGAATGGACGCATGGACGGTCACACAGACGGACGCATGAACGAACGGAAGCAAGAACGAATGGACGGACGGACGCCTCGCCCCACTCTCCATCATTCACTCCGTGTATACGCTGCCATTTTTTCTGCTCTCTCTCTCTCTCTCACTCACACACACACACACACGCGCACACACACACACACACACACACACACACGCACACGCACGCGCGCGCGCGCGCGCGCGTGCGTGCGCACGCAAGACAATTTTATAGCACGAAAAGCATGCGTTGGCGCAGTTTGAGGTGTTGGATAACGCCATGAGAAATAATCTCAGTACGGCGTAAACAAGACCTTTCGCTTGATTAGGGTGTACCTAATCAAGGAGAACGCTTACTTGTCGCGTGTAGTGTAATAGCGAAGCAAGGTGACCTCTGGCGAAGCGAAGACCAGTGCCATCATTTGCTGTGGACTAGCGGGTAATACGAGGCAGCGCGGCCTGACAATAAGTGCCATGCAGGTAGTTTCGAGGGCGTCGCCATGTTCTCCACGCTATTCGTTTTTTTTGTGAGCGTTAGCGTAGCACACGAATTTACTGAATTATCGCGGACTCGCGGGGCTCGCAAATCTGCCGTCGCGTCTGGCGCATGAGCATTCTGAGCATGCTGTACATTGGCATGTCGTGCATGGTCTCACTTCCCCTAAAATCTCCACTTTCGTATGCTTGATTCTATACACTGGCCCACAGAAACTATGTATGGTTTCCGTCGAAAGAATTTTTAAAAATTTTGTTTATGAAAACAACCTCCCAAAGGTTGCGAAAGGAGGACTCCGAAACCATGCTGTACCGATAAGAACTGCTATCATGTTTTGCTGCACTACCCTTTAAGTCATGCTTTGTCTGTTGCCGAGTTCAGTGCCTATTTAATTGATACATCTTGTAGCAGCAAAGCTATCTTATATTAACTGCGAATACAAAGATTATTTCTTCTTTGAAAACTGCGTGCTGCTAAAGAGTGTGACAGACGTGTTGTCAAAATCGAGCGGTAGTGCAGGTAATCACTGCGAGCGTTTAAAATCCGACCTCTATCTCTAAATAGAAAATGAATTTATGCTCCGCAGCACTCACTTTATCACACGCTATCCTTTGCGAGCACGTCCGATACAGGCCCCGCCGCGGTGGTCCAATGGCTAAGGTACTCGGCTGCTAACCCGCAGGTTCGCGGGATAGAATCCCGGCTGCGGTGGATGCATTTTCGATGGAGGCGAAAATGCTGTAGGCCCGTGTGCTCAGAATTGGGTGCACGTTAAAGAACCCCAGGTGGTCGAAATTTCCGGAGCCCTCCACTATGGCGTCTCTCATAATGAAATGGTGGTTTTGGGACGTTAAACCCCACATGTCAATCATCCGATACAGTGATGCATAGTGTGCACGATAGCTTACGATAGCACACTTGGTGCCATGAAGCGGTGACGGAAAACGCTTCTGGTGAAAGTTTGAACGGTTAATACGGATGGCCCTCTTAGGATGACGCGTTTTAAGGCTCCATAAAGTGTTCCGTGACTCCATACGAAGGGGCAATCTATGAGTCGACTTGCCAGCTTTCCTACCTCTTTGTTGACAGAAATTACGTGTCTGACCTCTCCGTTCCTTGTTTACATGACCTGTTCGCTTAATACGATTCCGTACAACACACGCTACAGCCTCAATGCTTACCTTTCATTTCGTTTATACGAAATGAAAGGTATGCATGTATACGAATGTAGCGCGTAGACAGGATAACCGCTGGTCGTTAAGGGTAACTAACTGGATTCCCAGAGAAGGCAAGCGGGTTAGGGGGAGACAGAAGGTTAGGTGGGCAGATGAGATTAGGAAGTTTGCGGGTATAAATTGGCAGCAGCAAGCCCAGGACCGCGTTAACTGGCGGAACATAGGAGAGCCCTTTGTCCTGCAGTGGACGTAGTCAGGCTGATGATGATGATGATGATGATGATGATGCTGATGATGATGATAAATTATGATATACACACATTAATGTGGCTTAGAAAGGAGGTTAAACTCAAATTACGGACGACGCAGCGAGCGATGGAAAGTAATATGATAGATTTAACTTTTAGAGATAGGAAGAGAGCAGAGTGGGTCATGAACCAAACGGTGGTTAAGGATATCATAGCTGATATTAAGCAAAAGTGGACATGGGTCGGGCGCGTAGGCTGAATAACCGCTGGTCGTTAAAGGTAACTTACTAGATTCCAAGAGAAGGCAAACGCGAGAGGAGGAGACGTAAACTTAAGTGGGTAGATGAGATTAAGAAGTTTGCAGGAATAACGTGGCAGCAGAAAGCACAGGACTGGGTTGGTTGGCGAAACACGGGAGAGGCTTTTGTCCTGCAGTGGTCGTAGTCAAGATGTAGATCACGAAGTGTGCACGTCAGTGAAAGGGAGAGGGAGAGCCTGTGTTATCAGATATGAGTGGGTGTATTTTTTTTAACCGCACATATTTTAAAAGCGCTGTTGAAAGCGTGAAGCATTTCCCTCAGAACTAAAATTATTTGTTCAGCAATCGCCGTTTTCACGGCATTTCCCTTCCGCACGGCCTTTGTGTATAGGCTTATGTCGCAATATTGTCATGCAATAATTTAAGTTGTATTATGAATGCATTAAAGCAGCGCGATCTTGAGCGGTGCTCTATATATACCACACTCTATTCTCGCATATCGATCGTTCTGACACGACGTAGCCAGGCTACTCCTATTCGGTTAGCCCAAAATGGTGTTTTTGATTGTTCACAGCGCTAAAGGGAGGCGGACAAACGACGAGCTACCACCAACAAGCCTGGGTTTCTCTTCCAGTGCGTTGAAAGGACACAAAAAAAAAGCAAAATGATTTTTGGCGTATTAGTGAAGAACGATTTTGCAATCCCAAAAACATCTTATCGCGACATGATGCTTGGTAGGCAAGAAAACGCGCGAAAAGAAAATGCGAAGGTGTCTACTTAGTCCTACATAGCTTCTACTCGATAAAAAGAAAGTACAGAGACATTTGTGCGCGCCGTTGAACTATCATACGGAAATTGGGGAAACCTAATAGAGGCAATGGGGTAGAATTAGTTAAAATACGTTTTGAAATTTCTTACGTCACGCGCGGAGGTTTTTGGCTGAAAATTTAAAAATGAAACTTCAACCTTGATTCGCTCCGCTAATAATAAACTAATGACAGTGAAGCTTATCGCATTAGAGTTCTAAGGGTGCAGTTTGACCATTGAGATCGTCTTTTTTTTTGGTGTCCGCTTAAGAGTACAATAGCACTGCATTCGGTTATTCATGTTCAAGGGCTCACCTTCGATTCCAGGAGCCTTCGCCATCAGAACCCTTACCGGGATTGGGATATGTGAAGAGGCCCGTGTGAACACTCCTCCCACCTCCTCCTCCACACTCTCTCTCGCGCCCCGTTTTATTGTTTCTGCAATTTGGCTGCTATGTTCAGTGAGATGGCGTCATACCCTGGTGCTTGACATCTGTGATGTGATCTGCAAGCCCTGTCGCCATCGTTGTTGCTTCGCTTCGTTCGGTTAGGCAGCTATAGGCACGAAGCCAGCATGTTCGGTGTTCTAAATATTGCGCACGGGGGGCCTCCCAAGGAGCCGTGGTACGACTGCATTTGAAAGTTTATTTTCGATTGATAGGGTGGTCCGGGAGATATAAAAACAACTTCAGCGCAAAACGAGCACAATGAGGCCCCTGATAAACTCACTACCTTTATCATCATCAATATCATCAGCCTGACTCTCCCACTACACGACAAGGACCTCTCCCGTGTTCCGCCAATCTACCCGGTTCTGTGCTTTCTGCTGCCATGGTATACCCGCAAACTTTAAAATAACATCTGCCTATCTATTTTTCTGTCTCCCTCTCACACGTTTGCTTTTTCTTGCAATCTAGTGAGTTACCCTTCATGGCCAGCTTTTATCGTGCCTACGTGCTACGCGTTCGGCACATGTCCATTTGTTTCTTGATCTGAACTATAATATCCTTAACTCCCGTTCGGTTCCTGGCCAACTCTAGTCGTTTCGTGTCCCTCAAGGCTACACCTGTCATTTTTCTTTCCATCTCTCGCTGTGCTGTCCTCAATTTGAGCTGAATGCTCTTTGTAAGTCGCTAGGCTTGTGCTCCGTAGGTAAGTACAGACAAGACACAGCTGTATACGGTAAGCTCAATATATAATTCATCATTTATTCTTTTTCTTACTGCTGTTCTTCCTTCTCCATCTAGCGTATTAATTCCCCTTTCCTTCAGGGTAACTGACAGGAGCTGTGCTAGTTAACCTCAGGGTCTTTGCCCTTCGTTTGACTCTCTTTCCCTCGAACACTGGATGCAACGACATAATGTGACTATGCGTCACGAAGTGTTCTTGGTTTTATTCAGACGCTGACGTAATCATAATGAGTTTGTTACCCATTCAGTGATTGATGTCACAGATCTCATGAATTCCCCCTTTTTCTTTACTTTGTGAATGAGAGCCGATATGAAGTTTTTTTCTCGTTAAGGGTTTTTGAAACAGAACTTTTGATGCCGAGAGTTTGGGTACACTTGAAACTGTTTGTGCTAAAACTGGTAGATACTGCCTTGTTTTATGGTAGAAACTAGCGGTACATAACGAATTTGATGGTCTTTATTTTTAGAAAGAACCGATGTTAGTGGCCTCGCCGTGAACTAGAAGAGGCCATTTTCGCGCTGACTTTTAGTTTGCCGAGTTAGTTGTTTCCTGTAGATATTTTAGTAGCGCCTTCTTCTGTTTCTTTTCCGAACTTTAGCTATATCGAGATTTATTTAGGTGACTTTGAACTCGTCAGAATCTAGCTGCATGACATCCGCACAAAGTGTTACAATGGTAGCTTCCATGCAGGTACGTCTCAAAAGTGTTTGTTCAAGGTAGAAAACAAAGTGTAAGGCAGTGGTGCACGAAAAAAAAAAATGGACTGCGTGCCGAGTGGTGGTCATTTAGTACAGCCGAAGGCATTCCAGCTGATTCTAACTGCTCCATCTAAATATGAACATCTGCAATAACGTGAAACCTTGGCAGGGGCAAAGCGCGTAGTGATGGATCGGCGTTTCCTACTTGAGCATGTTGTCAGTCGCTGCTAGTGGGTGTCAGGGATGACAAGTGAAGAAATAAGAAGCACACGTGGGGAGGCCATATTGAACGGGCGCGTGCAGTGGAGAACGTGGCAGGCCTGGACGGCGGAGAAAACGGGCGAGCCCGGGTTCGTTGAAGGTTGGTGGCATGACGCTGACCCGTCCCGGCAGCTCACCGCGCAGCCGGCCGCCAGCAGGATGCCCGAAGCATGAAGACGGCAGCTCGCCGAGGTAGAAACTTGGGCGGGGCTCCGAGCTCTCAAAGAATGGGGCAAGACCCAGACCGCCTAGAACATCCGCCGTCTTTTCCGTCGTCCTGGCCTGCCACGTTCTCCCCTGCGCGCGCCCGTTCAATATGGCCTCCTCTCGTGTGCTTCTTCCTTCTTCACTTGTCATGCCTGACAATGGGCAATGAGAGAAACAAGCCTGGTTTTATTTCAGCTGTATAAATGCTTACATTGTTATTTACAATCAGCCATCATGTATACCTAGTCCCACTTCATGTGTTTAATGTGTTGTTTTTGCGCGTTCGTAATTCTCCTCTTCATGCACCTGGTCTTGGCAAGGCTCCTGCACGTCCACTGCGAACCTTTATTGTTGAACTACGCAAAAGAGAAATCTCCCACCGGGACTGTATTGCAAGTCAAGATCCAGTGCATATGTGGACGGTGGATGGTTCTTCGGCGCCAGCAGTTGGTTTCCTTGGTCAAGAAACTCGCTAGCAGACTCTGCCTGCGTCGGCGTTGCGAGGCGAGAGAAGGGGGAGCGTAGGAGGGAAGAGAGAGGGGAGTGGACGCACGTGCGCAGTAAGGCTGTTCACGCCGCACACCGGATCGAGCTCGACCCTGAGCCGCTTCGCATCTAAAAGACGCTAAAATATGGTGTGTTCTCCTTCCTTGCGAGCTGGCAGTTCAGCGTTCCTCGCAGAAAGGTCGTGTTCATTGTCAACGCGCGCCGTTCACTTGCTCTCTCCACGCGGCGGGCGCTGAGGTGGTGGCGCCATCTTTTGCGCTCAAGCAAATGGAACATCACGACAGCAGGCGGTCATTTTCTCAATATGCCTCTATTTTCTGTGTGGGTTAGATTGTTATTCATCCTTTGTTTTTTTCCCTCTCTCTTTCTGTACACCCTCTTTCGAACACCTATGTCTCCACATGTGTGCCGGGTAGCAAAACATGTCTGGTTAACACTCCGACCTTCATTTCCATCTTTATTCTCTCTGTTTGGCTTCTAAGAGCGGTGCTCTTTTACCTTTTCAAGGCGCCGGGTAGTGCGAACAGGAATCATTAACACCATGAAACGGCATGTGCATTGAGTGCCGGTTCATGGCGCTACAGTGTCTATGGGGGTGGTAAGGCTCGGCGCTTCAGCCAGCATGGGAATCATGGGTTTAGTAAACAAATATGTCTAACCTCCCTTTCGGCTCAGTTCGGTTTCGCGTAGTTTCGAGCTGCTTTTTCCCGGAATGAATATCCGCTAATTTTCTGTTGTTTTAGCTTAATACCTTGACCTTTTAGGTTCATTAAATCAAATCGGGTTACGAAGTTCACAATAGTCTGTTATTTTATTGGATACATAGCCAAAACAACCACAAACATAGGCAGAATTGCGTTCGAATAGAGTTTCCTAAAATTAACCAGAGGGGAACTGGCGCTGTGATCGTTCAGTGACCCAGGAAATCATAGGTATGACATGGATTTGCTTAGTCCTCGTGCTTGAGGGCAGTGAATTGCACTTGCGGCTTCGTTTGCTGCCGTGTTTTGGTTTTGTTTCGAAGGAAAGAACAAACCGTTTTTCACTCCGTGACCCTATTTGAAGTGGTAAGCCCAAAATATTAAGGTGTTGAAGCGTAACTGCTGAACATTTGCCGATCGTTGTTTCGTGGCAAAGCAGCTTCAAGCCACGTACGCGAAGCCAGAACGAACATAAAGTACGAAGACAAAGCCAATCCAGGTCATACCCATAACTTCGATGCTCGCTGAAGTACCATGCGTTGTAGCTTTCATAGACACTAAGTGC
This sequence comes from Rhipicephalus microplus, assembly GCF_013339725.1. Taxonomy (NCBI): domain Eukaryota; kingdom Metazoa; phylum Arthropoda; class Arachnida; order Ixodida; family Ixodidae; genus Rhipicephalus; species Rhipicephalus microplus. The sequence goes on along the minus strand of NW_023611197.1, from coordinate 34,435 downwards.
AAGAGCTCCTTTTGGTGAATATTTAAGAAACTCTATGCCCAGAAGCACGAAGACTAGGTGAACTTTCGTACTACCCATTCTTCCCGTTGTGACTTAATGATCGCAGCGCCAAAGTCTCCTCTGGTTAATTTTAGAAAAATATGTCGATACGTGCTCGCTTGGCCCCCTTCAAGTTCCGCTTCGCTACGACAACACGTGCGACGATTTGTTAGGCGTGAAACGCAAGAAAAACATGATGAGGGAGTCTGCTACGTGTAGCGATACTTAGTACTACTAGAAAAAAAATTTCAAATATCTAGCGAAAGTTTGGCATTACTAGCTAAACTTAGCTAGTTTGAAAACTATAGCTGCGCTGATAGTTTCATCCTTGCATCATGAGAGAAAGCTGCACATTTTTTCCCCCTTTATTTCTTTCTTTCGCCGTGCAGAGCGCTTCTTGCCGTGAACCAAGCGACAGCAGCAGCAGCTATCATCATGCCACGGCTTGTTGCAGCTCTCTACTGATGCCGCAATTAAGCGATGACAACGCAAACGACGCCCTCACTCTGCGCGGACCGGGTAAGTTTGGGCAACAATGAAACACGCCCGCAAAACGCTCGCATTGTTTTCGCGAGGGACACATTTGCGCCCGGGCGTCTTCTTTCGTTAGAGCTCCCTTGGAGCCCGAGTTGCGAGAAGCCTTCCGTCAACCGACTCGCTCCGAATGTTTCTCTAGCAAAAGCTGCCAGCATCTCCGAAACAAAGGCGGCATGACTGATGGTATGGCATCGTGAAACGACGTACACGAGTACGCGAGATGTGCGAGGCAAATGCACCCTGCAGTAAAGTAGCATCGAGCGTTGTCGTTTATCATATCACCATCAGCCCGACTATACGCCACGGCGGGGCAAAGACCGATATGTTGGCTTTCCCATTGCAAAGAGCAAGAGCCAGCAGTAGTCGACGTGGGCGTATGACGTCGTAACGCGTCACACGAGAGAGATGCACACTTCTGAGCACAACCGGACAAGGATAGCGAAAAGGACATTGATGTGAAGACGCAGGAGACATATTCCAGATGGATCGTTTCACAATTAAAATGTTACGATAATGTATTGCAGTAAATATTCACAGAGTAAATAAATTAACAAGCCGGATACCACGTGCGCACAGGAGACTAAATCTCGTCAAAAGCTGAGCTTCGGTGTGCGTTCATCATTAAATGAATTATTATTATTATTATTATTATTATTATTATTATTATTATTATTATTATTATTATTATTATTATTATTATTATTATTATTTACCTTGTCGTTACGTAAGGGTTATCAGCTCAGTGATCATAATGTTCTTTTGATAGCGTGCTAATTTGCTTTCTGCTCACACTAAACGTGGTGCCATGCGAGGTCTTCATTCTCTCGGCTGTGCTTTCGAGAATTCAGTTCTCTTGCCTTCTTCCACAAACTGTACACCGCAATATGTTTTCCACGACTTAGGTATGCGTATGTGATGCGAAATGGCATTGCTAAATCTGGCAGTGACGCTATTGACCGTGTCCAGAAAAAAATTATAAGCATTTACAACCATCGTTCTGCTGGAAATGACTCGAGATCTTGTCCTAACACTGCTACTTTATTCCCACTGCCATCATTTTACTGCCGACGAAATCTGACCTGTTATCTCTTTACAAGCTAGTTCACGGTGTGATATCCTGCCCCTTACTTCTTAGTCGTGTTAATTTTCGAATTCCGCGTAAGTCAATTATATATAGAAGGAATCGACCGTTTCATGTACCTGCCAGCTTCTTCTCACACTCTGCTCCTCACAGAACACAAAGCCTCTCTAATGTTAACTTTCTTGATCTTGATGCTTTTTCGCAGTCCGCAGTCATTGTCTTTATCTCAGCTTAGCACTCTCTTAACGTAGTTTTCTTTTCACAATGTACAGATTCTTCTTTTTTCCGTCATTCAGGAAGCATTTAGCATACTTGTGTATATTTAACATAACTTAATACTCGCTTTCCATGATTATCGTTTTCTCTTCTCACTCTTTCCGTTTTGGGTTGATCTCTTTTGGTCTGCGCGTACTGTTTTTTTATTTTATTTACTTATCAGAAGACTGTCTGCATTATATATTGTTTATTTTTATTTTAACTTTGCGTGTGCCTGCACAAATACCTTATGGCTGTTCCTGGACACGTTAAATGATTTAATGATTGACTAAAATTTATTATTATTATTATTATTATTATTATTATTATTATTATTATTATTATTATTATTATTATTATTATTATTATTATTATTATTATTATTATTATTATTATTATTATTATTATTATTACACAAGGACACAGAATAAAGACGGAGAACGCGCACGGGCAGGAGGCTTGCCTACTCTTCCGGGAAGAGCGAACAAATCGAGCAGAAGGTGAAAAAAAAAAAAAATGGAGAGTGCAATCCCCATTCAAAATTTCGTTATAAATAAAAATGTCCAAAAGCATATTTAGTTTTAGTAATCTGTTTTATCGGATAATTAGAATGTCATATAAGTAGTATTGATCGTCTTCAAGCAAAAAAAAAAACAAAGAAGTGTTGACACGGAACTGTTTAAACTCGTAGTTCACTTCTTATGCATCGTCTTGATTTACATTTAGGGAAGGGTAGGGAAGGGGGGGGGGGAGTATGTACCGTCAGTGACGTGTAGCCCTCTCAGGTGGTAATCGTGCGCCATTGCGTTTTTTGAACACGCACATTTATTTATTTATTTATTTATTTGTTTTTTTCGAGTACGTGTAGCTCCTCGAAGGCACTTCATCAGAGAGGTGTTGCAACTTACGGCTTGTGTATGGATGAATACCCAACAACGTTTCCGCTTTCTTTACTTTAGCGGTGACGCGACTTTTATTTTATACGCTACTTTCGATGCATCTTCCAACACCTGAAATTCCGCCGTTAGGTTTTAATAATAACGCGTATCAGAAACGGTCTGTTTATATACGTGCGCAATGTGGCGAGGAAAAAAAAAAACGCGTTATCGATAAGACCACGCTCGTAGGGGCACTCGACATTCCGCAAGGGCGGGGCTACAACTTCCCCGTCTTCGCCTCGTGCCTCCATTTCGTGGCGCCCCCTTTCGTCGTGACAGCCACTCTAAGCGTGCGTGCCGAGCGAGACGTCCAAACAAGGCGCGTGTCGCATCTTCGTGTGCGCGTCGATAATTCCTCGTGCCTCGCTTTTGGCGCGCCTTTTTTGCGTCAGTTCGATTGTACGCGCGCTCGAAAATCGATATATAGTTTATGCGTGTATTTCGTATTAGCGCGCGGCAAATGACAGGAAAACGACTCGCCCTCTTTCGGTGCGGTTTGCCCGTCGGGCATGTTTCAAGAGATGTAGATGCCACTTGTTTCTTTTTTTGTTTTTTTTTTTTCGTGTCGTCTGAGGTTCGCCGACGAGACCGGAGAAAAAGAGAAATTAATGGCGCTTCCTGTACGAAATGAGATCGGCATTCGTGATGCGGACATGAAAGGGCGCTTGGAGGCAGACGTTGTAGGAACGAGAAAAATGTAATGCTGGTATTGCGTAACTGCGGAATACTGCAAAACAAAAAAAGCATGGAAAATATTCCAGCCGTTGTTGTACCGTGAAAAAGTGATTAAACGTTTTATATGCGAATATGTCGTTCAGCTTTACCTTATAGCGCCACGAAAAAAAAAGTAAGCAACAATGAAGGGATGCATACAGGCGTCTCATTCGAATGAAAATTGTAAGCACCAGATTATACTGATGGACGCAATAAATTAATGTGCGGGCGTTAGGTCAGTGAATAATTCAATATTATTTTGCGCGCGTCGCATTGCGAACTTTTTTTTTCGTAACATTAGACGCCGCCGCTGTATGTGCTGTTCTTGACGACAACGAATGTTTGTCCTCTCTCGATGGACAATTATTTAGGTGCTCTGAATTTTTAAAGGGACACTAAAGTGAGAAACACTTCTTCGCGTATTAGTAAAGTGCAGTTTCACAATCCCGAAAATACCACCCTTACCCGCAAGGCCACGCTTGGTAAGTGAAAGGAACGCGCGAGAACGAAGTGCGGATAGAGACGCCATCTTGAAATTCCCGCACCAAACACGGCGACGTAAGAGAATTCGAAGGCGTCTATACTGCGTCCTATACGTAGCTTCTAATCGACAAGAATGATTTGCATCGTCATGTGTGGCTGCCATAAACCTGGCATACGAGGTTTCAGAAAATATCATCAAGTCGATTTCACGAAAGTACGAAAGTAAGAAAAGTACGTTTTGAAGTTCGTGACGTCACGCGCTCTCATGTCGGCGTGAAATTTAGAAACGATACTTCAACCTGTATTTTGACCACTAATATAGTGAGCTCATGATAGTGAAACTTGTGGTGTTGCACTTCTCAGACTGCAGTTTGTCAATCTGAACCAAGTCATTGTTTCTCTTCAGTGTCCCTTTAAATCAGCTAGGAGTCTCACTTCATCTCAGCCAGCGTGCCGCATTTCCAGAATTTAGCCCGGCAAGGGCCAGGACGGGGAAAAACGTGGGAGGGCGAGAGTGGAAGGGGCGGTAACAGAATTCCCCCTAACGTTGCAATTTAGTAGAATCTTTTTCTCATGCCTCATATATCGGTCATGACAAAGCGAATTTGTCCAAAGTTCCGAGAAAAAATATATCTATACCGACCTTCAGAATGACTAAAATTCTTAAATAAAAGTTCTATGATGGCTTTTCAACACAGAATAAACACATGCGTTGCCCCAGTGAAAAGAAAAAAGACTTGAGATCAATCTAGTTTCTGTAGCGTCTCCGCACAAAATACTATTAATTGCAATAGGTGAGAAATTAATACGAATGTAATTTAGTAAAGGCGCAAAAGTTACATTATAAAGCAGCTGTCGGCCGTAAGCGAAAGATTCGCGGGCGGCGTGTTTGAGAGCCCTTTCCTAAAGGGACTGTAAAGTGCAAAGCAACATTTCTCGAATTAGCGAATCACTCTACCACAGTTCCAGAATCACCACGCCTCGCACGCGAAGACGCTTGGCAGAGCGAGTCAATGCGCAAGGAGAACGGGCGGGTGGCGACGCGACCTTGATGTTTCCACACCACGCGTCGTGACGTCGCAGATTTAGAAAGCGTTTCCTAGGTCCTACGCTGTTCATAATCGGGGAATATGAACAAAGTTGACCTCTGAGGGGGGCCGTATTGCGTGGTTAGAGAGCAATTGCAACATTTCGTTCGTTGGTAACGCCGTTCAGCTTCACGGCTCTGCCTGCACTACCCGTCCTCCACGGTAGAACTGTGCTCATACGGTGCTTCGCTGCTGAAACGAAGGTCGTGGGTTCGAACCCGACCGCGGCGGTCACACTTCGTTGGAGGTGAAACGGTAGAGGCACGTGTACTGTGGGAAATCAGGGCACGTTAGAGAACATTTCTAAAATTTTATAGCTTGCCAGTTAGAAGAGATGAATACGTTTTTAACGGTGACCCAGACTCATACTTTCTCGCCCATCGACCACGTTTTCCTTCACCTCAGGTAATCTGCGTACAAAAAAAAAAAAAAACTGGAAAGTACTAGTGTCAACATAAGATTGATTGATTAATATGCTGGGTCTAACGTCACAAAACCACCATATGAATATGAGAGACGCCGTAGTGAAGGGCCCCGGAAATTTCGACCACCTAGGGTTCTTCAACGTGCACCCAAATCTGAGCACATGGGCCTACAACATTTCCGCCTCCATCGAAAATGAAGCCGCCGCAGCCGGGATTCGATCCCGCGAACTGCGGGTCAGCGGCCGAGTACCTTAGCCACTAGACCACCGTGGCGGGGCAGTGTCAAAATCAGAGAAGTAATGTTGACTAATGACTCAAATCAGTTTCTCGTGATAAATTATGACGAGAAATTATTCCCTCCAAAATCTAAATTTCAATACCACAAATTCTTATAGAACAGGTTAGATTTCTCGTGAATGCACAAACACGTAACATAATAGCTACGGATGTTTCCGTGAATAAGAAAAGCGCAGGTGGGCCAATTGTCTGCGAGTCACTTGGCTCATCATACGGCGTGAGGCTACCCGATTTCACTCCGGTTTTCGAAACTGAGCTCATGGCTGTCAACATGGAACCGAGAAAACTTCCGACGGACGAGAGCCGGGTGATAATAATAACAGAATAGCTTTTGGTTTGCAGCACCCTTTCAGCTTCACATAACTCGCGTGCCCTGATGACGTTATGGTCTTTAGTGCCACCTCAACTGAAACACCTAAAATTAATGTGGGTCCTAGGTCACTGGGGGTAAATTTAAATGAAACGATCGATGCTTTAGCCCGCACATCACTAGATCTCGCAATGCTTCAGGTTCTCCCAGTGGTAGAATACCGGTTAGCTATTTTTTATATTTGATTGCTGTTCACACAGTTAGGATGAAACCAATAACAACATGGGTGCCGTAAAAGCACCTAAACTCTCCATAAAAGGCTCAGCAGTGGAGCCAATCTTGATAATCAGAAGTGACGACAAACAGTGACGACGACTTCATTAAACTTATACGTACACAGGGCTGGTCTGACAATATCACCCTTCAGGCAATTCTGAGAAGAATTAGAAATTATTGCACGCCACTTTCTGTCATGTCTCCGATATTGCAATATTAGAATACGACTTTTCTTCAGTCCTCTTTCAAAAATAGGCTTATCCCTAACTTAAGAAATCGTATAAGCTTCAGCGACTCAGGTTAGGGATACTGCCACAGGGTTGCATTTGATGCCGTGTGTAATTTCATTCAAACTACTCAACGAGTACCATTTTAGTGTTGCCTTCAGAAATTTTCGTTACTGAAATGCTATAAAACCGAACTGACCTCTTCTAAATTGTTCTGATCGACTTTTTACGGCAATGTGATATACGAGCTCAAAGGCATAATACGTGTAGTCCTAATTCATTGTAACGCGTATCATCACTCTTTTATTTTATTTCTATTGTTAAATCTAAAAAATGACCTTCTAAAACTTTGAAGTGCTCATTCTTGGCCGATCCTCCATAGCGGGTACGTGTCATTGTTTTTGAAGGAAAAACAAACAAAGAAACAAACACACTAAAAAAAGGTAGCAAAACACAAACTAAATAGAGAAGGTAATAAAAAAAGCATAGTGATGTATAGTGGCAGGAAAGCGATAACTGAAGTCGGAAAGCCTAAAAGAGGCTTTATCAAAGCCTAGCTAAGGCAGGGCCAGCAATACAGCTGCCCATCAGCTCTCCTGCGAATCAGTCCTGCGCGACTTCTGCAAGCTGCGTAAAGTTTATTCGTTATATTTTGTGGATTCAATAATGTGCACAAATATCCAGGCAAAGACACTTAAACTAAACGTTGCAGTCCACTTCTCGCAGTTCATACTGCTTGGAAAAACATTTTTTGTGGGCGAAGCTTCTTAAGGCGTGGGTGTTTCCACCCCTTGTATGGATGCAGTAGTGCGTAGCCACCGATGGCACATACCCGCTCTAGAGCGGGTTGTGTCACAGGGGATGCAAGACGGGAGATGGCGGTACTTATTGTATTCACTAGATGGGTGGACGGACGGACAGACAGACTAGCAGACGGACGGACGGATGGATAGACGAGTGGACGTACAGACGGATGGACGCATGAACAGACAGACAGACAGACAGACAGACGGACGGACGGACGGACAGACAGACAGACAGACAGACAGACAGACGGATGGACGGACGGACGGACGGACGGACGGACAGACGGACAGGCGGACAGACGGACAGACGGACAGACAGACAGACAGACAGACAGACAGACAGACAGACAGACAGACAGACAGAAGAATGGATGGACTCATGCATGAACACATGGACTGACAGATGGACGCATGGATGGACGCATGGATAATCGCGCGGACAGACGGAAGCAAGAACGAACGGACGGACGAGAGCACGGACGGGCTGATGAATGCTTCGCCCCACTCATCATTATTCACTCTGTGGATATGCTGTGATTTTTTGTTGAAGTTTAAGGGCGGCGATAATATGCGCAGTAGCGTTAAGAATGTCATTTGCCTGTGGCGCAGAAAAATGTAGCGAACACGTGACCGTTTTTTTTTTTTTTGCAAGATTTTGTTCAAAACCTGAAAGAAAAGGGACGTCCCATAAAATTAACGTACCTCTTATCAGCACAATATCTCTGTACGTGGCGTTCTCTTTCTGTCTTCGGACGGTAATTACAACTTTCCATTCACTGAGATGGTGTATTCTCTCAAGGCCATTACGCTTCATTTGGCTCAATGGGCCATTCAACCGACGACTCGGTGTACTTCGAGAACCCGCGGCATCATATTTGGGACAAAAGACTTCAGGCCGAGAGACTGGACAGCTGCGTTCCTTTCTATCTGCCTGTGGAGACGCTGACAAATGAAAAAAAGTCAGTATATAAATACAAGCACGTCCCGAAAGTGGCCACGCGTATGTAACGCGAGCTTGCCACGAAAAGCGAAATACTTGGCCGCAAATGAGCTGCAAATATCACCGCGGGCGGCCGACAAAACCCAGCCGGTGCAGCCTCTGAAAGCTCGCCAAGCTTGCCCGCTGTACTCGGACTTTACTTTGAGGTTGCGCGACGCGGGCTCCCCAAAGTTTCCCGGATGCATATAAGTAGTGTCACCATTTTCGTAATTACCCGAGTCTCCGCCACTTTGCAGCCCGTTTAAACGGGAGAACTGCGTGAAGAATTGGAACCACTGAAGGACAGAGAGGAAAAGCTTAACGACGTAATTACTCTTACGCTGCTCAAGTTTTTTCCCGTTACACCGTGATGGCCTTTATTACGGCTTGTGCACCCTAGTCAGAGCCTTTGATGGAACTTTAAGAGTGACGTGGGCAAAGCAACTAGCCGGAAAAGGAGGATGTGGTGTATGTGGGAGGCTGGCAATGTGCTAGAGAGACGCGAGTTGAAGTGACAGTAAGGGTAATAACTTTAAAACTCTACACGAAGCACAAGAAAGCGAGGGTCAAGTGATACGAAACTATGCGGGCATCAGGTTGCCCTGAGCGCCGAGTGCTTATAACCCAACTTCTTGAGCTTAATCTTGACAAACGAATACAAATGGATGCAAATAATGCGTACATGAGAAGTTTCATGCGCGTTCTGGTGAATGCTTTCGGGCTATAAAACTGCCTTGAACAGTCTTATTCTTTGAAGTGAGTGATGGCTAGTAGTGCTAGACGTCGGAAATAGATTGAGGCGAATATGCTTGAGGCCCCTGTGCTTAGATTTAGGTTAATTTAGCCCTAGATGGTCAAAATTTTCGGAGCGCTCCACTACGGCGTCTCTCATGATCATGTGGTGGTTTAGGGAAGTTGAACCACAACAATGTGGTTTGTGGTTTAACGTCCCTAACGTTTAAGTGCCGGCATAGTGGCACTATTCGCTTTCGTTAACAATTTCGTCGGTAGCGTAAAAAAAAAAAACGAGTTGGCTATTGATCATATGTTCATCACCTGACCTTATTTCTATTGGCGTTGCTTTCTTTTTACACTCAAAGTGTCTCTGTTATGCGAACCACATGGGATCATCTGACAATGCAGCCAAGGAATTAATAGGGGGTAATTTGTAGATCTGGAGTACATGATGTGCAGTGATAAAAGACACTTGGAAATGATAGTCGACATTTGGGGAGCGCGCGAGTGTTTATTGGTCTTCTAAACCAGCTTTAAAAGTGACGTACTTTAGGACACCATCAAACGGAAATGAGATTATATTCGGCGCCATGAAAACCAGTTGGGCTGGCTAATACTCCTGTGGTTACACGTGCCGAAATACCCAAAAATGTGGACGAGAAAACAACCGTATCTTAAGCACAGCTTACAGTGCACCACTACCAGAGACAAGTTATTTTGTACGGTCCAAACGGAGGCAGGTGATCTTCAAGTCCGCTTCATTTTCATACATCGTTTAGTTACCACAGTTCAACTAAAAGCTGCAAGTAACGCCCCGCGTGTTTTCCTTGGCTTTAATATATCTTGGTTGTGTAAGGTTGTATCTAACAGAAGTAGGCCCTTCAAACAAAGCAGTGGCGCATATTTACATAGAAGATTACTGCATATGCATTAAGGTTGCCGGTCTCAATACGATAGTAACCAATTTCTCGTTCACAGAACCCCTCTTTCTTGCAAACGTAACTGTTTGAACCAACTAGGGTACACTAGTCTACTACTTACGCTTCGCTTATATTTATAATTATCGAATAATTTACTAATTTACCTTTGCAACCTGCTTGAACAGGTCTTCTATTTCTTTTTTTTTACGTCGTGGACTGTTCCTGCGTGACGGCAAGTGCTTGAGTCTGACAACCGACTAATTAACTTAACCTTGAGCGTCAGCACGACCATTTCTAAAAGCGCTATTTTGCACACCCCCCCCCCCCCCCCGCCTCTTCGGTGACTATAACCTAACCAATAGGCGTCAGCACAGTGACCATAATCAGGTGTTTACGTATGAGGAAGTGTGGCGCGGATGATGTATGCGGTATTAACTAGCGGCGTTCCTCTTGCGCAGGAACGCGGGGTTGTTGCCGAAAATACCGCTTTGAGAAACCATCGTGCAACAGCCCCCCCGCCCCCCCCCCCCCTGTTCTCCTCCCTTGCGCATGCTGATTGGAGTCAATTTTGTGACAATAGAACACGAGCTGCAAGACGTCGCAATTGGAAGTACGTGTCCCGTTTCCGCTGGAGCGATATTGTTGAGGTTTGTGCACTGTTCGATTGACAATGTACGGTAGAGAACACTAGATGATCAATATTTCCGGAACCAAGACGCTAGCGCAAGCTGTTCGGCATTAATAAAATTATTTCATCCATCCTTCCATTAATCCATTTTGGCATGCCTCATAATTTTATCAAGGTTTCATTACTTCTGGCTCGAGATGTTATTAATAGTGAAACTGCGGGAAATATTTAGCCTTACATAGACGAGTTTCATTTCGTGAGCATTCCACGGGATAATGTATGCACCGGATGTCTTGCAATAATAATCGTCATGAGAGGCGTGCATATTCAAGTGCGCGAAAGAAGAACTTCATTAGGGCGACAGCCTTAATGAATTTCGCAGGAGTCGGTACAACACAAAAGTGAGACGTACCATCACAGAACTAGGCTTAACGTTTACTGAGCATGGCTTCGCCACAATGGTCATTCCTTGGTGTATATTTTAAAACGTCATATCTGAGACGGAAATACGTCAGTGTAACCGTGGTGGAACCCGGCATAAACCACTTTCGTGCAAAAATAATCGCTGGAAGATGTCGTCAAATGAGATCATCGTACACCGCTCCATATCGCTAAAATGCGTGACGTCACCATGACGTACCGCGATGTTACGCGATGACGTCATCAGATGACAACGTCACCTTGGTCATAGGTGGGCCAGTCTTGAAGGAAGCGCAAAACCAACTGAGGTGCGGTAACCTTGCGTTGCACCCACTGCTTGAGGTAGTGCAGACAACGTTCGGTGCGGAAAACTTGCGAAGTGGGGCAGGGGAGGATCAATACACCGAGTGAGAAGAGCTTCGAAGACTAGCCTTCGAGGCGTCTCAGGAGATCGCGTAAGCGCCCCAGTCAGTTTTTGTAGATGCGCTTGCCCACACGTGTGATTTTAGCACGCTGTTAATTAGTTAATTTTAGTGAAATATGCAGGATATGGGAATCAATACTGACTATAAATATCCGAATAATAGGCCACGATTATGAATCTCTGACTTTAAGCTGTGGTAATAATGATTGTGTCGTAAATTAAGGCGGCTTCGAGGTAGACTTTGCCTACCCGCACTCTATGCATGCATAAACATGACCTGCTGGAAGCTTTCGAAGCGGTGGAGTGAGGTTTTTTTTAGAAAGTAATAACGCAGGAAGCTTGTTGGATCGTTTGTGGTCGGCACACCGTCTTAGTTCCGACATGACTGTGATCCGCTTCAACATCGCTGTCGAACGAAAAAACACGAAATATTCTACTCTAACATTGAGTGCACAAGAAGCTGAAATGCCTGCTATTCCACACAACGCTACAAATCCGCTGTAAGAAAGATTCTAATACGCTAGGTGCAGTTTTGAAACATGCTAAACCTGACTGTTTTCAAAAACGCACTTAACAGAATTGATAATAAACGAAACTGTATGAATAAAACAAACTCTCCAGCCATTTTAGTCTGTTCTACAGTTTTTCAAATTAAAAGTTGTTATTTATTTATTGTATTAATTTCAATGTTAAACGATTATCTTCAATTAACCACAATTGATGAAAAACCAACTGGTATCTAATTACGCTGTTCCTGAACAAAACCGATTCTCATGCGTGTTTACCTAAAAAAATACTGCATCCAGCACATGTACTGAGCGAATTGACATATAGCTAACGGCCCCGCCGGGTGGTCTGGTGGCTAAGGTACTCGGCTGCTGACCTTCTCGTCGCGGGATCGAATCCTGGCTACAGCGCCTGCATTTATCACGGAGGTGAAAATGCAGTAGGCTCGTGTGCACAGATCTGAGCACAAGTTAAAAAAACCAGGTGGTAGAAATTTCCAGAGCCATCTACTATGGCGTCTCTCATAATCATATGGTGGTTATTGTACATTAAACGCCACAAGTCATCGTCATCATAGCTAATGCTTTCAACCACGATTTCGCCAATACCGGAAATAGTGAACACACACAATCACTTTCGCACTTATCGCGCTGTCCGCAATCTTCCGACTTGTATCCTACTTCTAGCGCTGAAGTTCCTTCTGTCAAATCATCGTTGACAACAACCGCAGCAAGTTTAGATTCTATGCACCCTTCACAAGTTTAAAGTGATAAACGATAACGTTTCGCCTGTTATTGCTAACATCGCCCACAAAACGTTCAGAAACAACATAATTCTAACTTCTGTAAAAAAAAAAAACGGCAAGATAACTCCCATTTTGCAAAAAGGTGGTCATGAGTGTATTAACATTTACCGTGTGATTTGCATTTTTTCATTTCTTTGTAAAGTAATCGAAATATTTTCTAAAAACTGACATATTCATATATAAAAAACATCGAAATACTCTGTCCCCGCCAGTTTGATTTCCGTCATTCTTGTTTCGTGCTTTTCGTCCAGGTTTCTAAAGTGAACTGGCACTTTTTGCGGACAAAATCAAAATAGCTATCGATGATGGCTCATTATTTCGAGCAGTCTTTGTTAATCTCACGAATGCTTTTGGCATTGATATCCATGTAATTCATTTTCATAAATTCACATCTTACAACATTACAGGTCCAGCCTTGAATCATCCCAAGGATTTGGTACATCTGTACTTGGCGCCATCTCACTGGCGGTAGCAACGGTGTCCTGTCATAACTGTATGGGAAATAGGCGAACAAAAATTATATCATGAAAAAAAAAAAGGAGGTTCTGAAAAAAGATTGCCTGTTATATGCTGCAAAGGCCTACTGAGGCATTTTGGTAAATTTGCAGTATTGCATACTTTGGGAGTGTGAGTGCAGTGTTCGCCGCCACTACTCGGACGAGCGTGAGTCCACCCCAGGACGACTGGCTGAGCGATGGCGAGCTGCCCTTCTCAGCCCACGTGCAGTGGACCAAACCTGGGCCGTTCAGCGAGCCTATCGCCGAGGACATCGCACGATGCTCCACAGACGACAGCTCCTGGAGGCCTAGCCCGGGCCAGTAACTTCTCGTTGGATACTTAATAAAGTTTATTACCTACCTACCTACCTACCTACCTACCTACCTACCTACCTACCTACCTACCTACCTACCTACCTACCTACCTACCTACCTACCTACCTACCTACCTACCTACCTACCTACCTACCTACCTACCTACCTACCTACCTACCTACCTACCTACTAGAAAATGTCATGCTTCTCTGAACAGCTGAACTCCGCCCGTTAAAACACATGAAGTCCCATTGTTAAACATTACACACTCTGCGAAGCTACATGTTTGTGTTACGACACTATTATTTTAGCAGAATGTTACAACGGGACTCAGCTGCGTATAACTGGGAGACGTGTTAAGGGCTTAGATCCTTGGGCCCTGGGTCGTTCTCTCCACCGCATGTAGTATGTAGCCACCTCAGACAAGACTGGACTATGACTGAGTGTGTGCGCGTGTGCTGCCGAATGTGCTGTGTTTATCTCTCTTCCCTCTCTGCTCTCTATCTTTCATCTCCCCCATCCCCATCTCATGCGCAGGGTCGCAAACCGACTGCATATAGGCTGGTTAACCTCCCTGCCGTTCTTTTCCTCCTCTTTTCCTTCATTCTACTTTATGACTTGCTGAATAGATGGCGTTGTGTGTATATGTCCTTGGGAATGATATAACTAGATCACGTTAGTGCTTTTCGCAGCATATCCACAGAGTGAAGGATGATGAGTGGGGCGAAGCGTCCATCCGTCCATCTGTTTGTCCAACCGTCCATGCGTCCGTCTATTCGCCCGTCCGCCCATCCGTCCGTGCTTCTGTCCGTGCGTCCATCCGTCTGTCTATCCGTGCACGCTTCCGTCCGCCCGTGCTTCCGTCATTACGTGCTTCCGTCCGTGAGTCCGTCCATGTGTCCGTACTTTTGTCTGTGCTTCCGTCCGTGCGTCTCAGCCTCTGTCCGTCCGTTCATGACGAGGCCTGTCGTAGGGGAGGGCTTCTGGTAGCGCGTACCGGTGCTTTTTTTAACATGCATCTAAATCTAAACACACCAGTGCTTCTTCGTTTTGCCTTCACCGAAATGCAGCCGCGGTAGCAAGGATTCAAAGCCGCCTTCTCGTGCTCAGCAGCACAGCATTTTAACTGCTGGCTGAGCTACAACATAAGGTGACAAAAAGAGACTGTTCTTTAGTGAACCAACCAGCTGATTGTGTTCTTTGAGGGGAATGACACCGTACATTGGAAAATTATGGATTACTTTTGATGGTCTCACTTTTCTTTCGACCCTCCCCCTGCCCTCCTCTCTTGCGCATGCTTATGGGAGTCAATGTGGGAGTCAACGATAGAACACGAGCTGAGAGACGTCGCAATTGAAAGTACGTTTCCGTTTCGCTGGAGCGATATTAGAGGTTTTTAGTTTGACGTTTTTACGCTCCATTTAGCAGATAAGCGGAGCGGGTACGCGAGTGCGCATGCGCCCTCCGCTAAGGCTTTAAGCGGGTTACCGGAGCGGGGAATACGGTCCGCTTACGAGCAGCCTAAGCGGAGCGCGGTGCGCCGCTGCCGTTTTTGCAAGCGGAAGGGCGCCAACCCGTGCGCCCTCTCTCGTGCGTGCAGCAACTTTGCTCATTTCAAGATGGCTTCCTCCGGAGATGGCACGCTTTCCGCGAGTGCTGCAGCTTCGCCGTCACCTGCCCAGCGCTAGCCGCGAAAACACAGTTTCAACGGCGAAAAATAGAAACGCCACCACTACACGCGCGTCAAAAGCGCAAACAACACACAGTGAATGATTGCAATGGATCTGGAACGGAACCTTGCTGGCTTTAAATTTGAGCGGCTACTATGAAGTCAGAGCTTGCTTCTTTGTCGAAAAAAAAAAAAAAATTGACGGTTAGTACATTGAAAGTGGATTTCTAAATACTTCATGAAAAGATAATTTATACGTTATTGTTTTGATTTGTATACGTGAAAAAAAATGTTTTTATATTTCTTACCAGTGATGAAAACGACCAGAGGGCGCTGCAACTGCGAAAGGTCCGCTTCGCTGCCGGCAACGAATAAATAAAAGAGAAAAATCAGCCGCTGCTCCGCTGCGGCTTCGCGGGTGCTCCCGGAGCGGAGCGCACCACGAAAACGTCAAACTAAAAACTTCAATTGTAGAAGTCCGTGCACTGTTCGATTGACAGTTTACGGTAAAGAACGCCAGATGAACAATTTTCCCGGAGCCAGGACGCTAGCGCAAGCTATTTGGCATTAATAAATTATTGCATCCATCCCTCCATTCACCCATTTTGGCATGCCTCATAATCTTATCCAGGTTACGGTACATTTGCGGTAGCTTCTGGAACAGAATTCGTAGCGCGAAACGACACTAAGACTGACAAGGAACACGGAACTTTTTGTTGTAGAAACTCACTGAAGCATATTAGTATATTTCGCTGAAAATTTTCCATGAGCAGTCAGTCATAAACCAGCTGGTGCAGGCAAGCCTTTTGCTTAGCCAAGTTTGCTTAAGATTGTGTACACGACTGCATTTATTATTATTAATACTACTATTATCTTTAGTACTGCCGAAAACACTTATAACAATACTCAACTGCCACGAAAATTTTATTGTTATAACTGCTAATTGCTATATACTGGTTCCAAGAAAAAGATAAATATGATGATGGCAGGCTGCTGTGAGACAATGACTTATGACAACATGCAGCAATAAGGATGACAAAGACGCCGATTTTTCCCGACATTTTTGAAAATTCAGACGCTTTCACGTGACCGCCTGAAAGTACCGGGGGCCATTGTAAGAGAAAGTCTCATGTTTCAAGCGTCGAAATTTTTCCCAGCCAGAACTTGTTATTGAAATTTATTGCCCTTAAAGTGTATAAACTGAAGTCACCTCCACTGCCGTTCCAAAGTGGAGTTTAAAAGTCAGCTTTGCCGCAGCGCAGGCTCGCTATGCGGTATAGACCTTTTCATCGGGTGAGGAGGTCTGTTCTGGCAACCAACGCATTCCTCCTCTCTGACATGCGGGCGACGTCTCGGAGTGTGTGTGTTGATGCTGGTATGTGTGGAATTATCGAGCAATTAGCCGTGTATTAAGCCAACCTGCGCATTTGTTTTTCTTCATTTCTTGATGCCCAAGATTTGGTCATTAGGGAACCACTGCGCTGTTTTCGTGTGCAGTAACAACAACAGAAAAATGAAACTGCTGTCGGAAGAAATATGCCATGTGCATCACCAGACGCGGAGTTTTTGTGGTTGTGGACTCTTGAAGTTGCATAGTTCTTTGTTGACGAGGAGAAGCGACTTGTAAACTTGAAGAGGAAAAAACTTTGTGCCTCCCGCGGGTACTCGATATGTTCAGAGCACTTCTTCTCAGGCGAACGAATCGCAACGACTTCCACAACGATGCTCAACCTTGGCTATGAACAGAAGGTACGCAGCCTACAGCTATTCCAACGATGACAACATTTCCCCGATAATCAGCCCCACGTAACATTTCTCTCTATCGCAGGTCGAAGTACTGCGCCAACGAGAACGGTGCTGCAGCACTAAAGTACTAAAGTGTCGCGATTAAAAAAAAAGGAAGATAAAAAGACAATGGACACGATCGTCAGCGTCGTTTTATGTAACAGCTGTATTCACGTGCACAGCTGTAAAAACAAACAAGCCAGTAAGATAAGGTCACTCCTTCCGAGTTGAGAAACAGTTTAGACAACAGTTAGTGCGCAGTTAACAAAAACCGTCAGTGCCACGAACTGAAGACGAACCACTACACTGCAACACACGGCTTCATGCAAGGGCGGTGGCTGATGTGACGGCGCGGCGTAAAAAAATCTCGTTAGAAAAGCGAATGACTAAAGCTCATGAAAAATGTACACTATGTTCTCGAAGTGTTGTTGCTCATTCTGGAAAATAAATTCGTGGAAATGCTGTGCATTCTTTGAGCAGAAAGTCGGTCATGCGAATATATTGCACCAATAAAGGTGGGCTCGTTCGCGGCAAAGTGTAATAAAACAGTTGACCCTCCACGACCTGAAACTTGTCAGAACGTCTCATATACTCACTTTGTAAAGAATGTGCATCGCTTCAGTCGAAATTCACCGCGTAAAAACTAAAGGAAAACAATAAAAACGCAGTCGCACGCCTACCTTCTACTCAAACAGCGAGCTTCCCGCATGCCAGATGGGTTGCCAGACCAGAAAAGGGCCACCCCTAGCAAGATAACGGCGCTCGCGAAAAAAAAAAAAAAAACGTCTATAGACCATTCTATTGGGTAAGGAGGACCGGATTGGCAACCAGCGCTTTCCTCCTTTCTGGAGCGTGCTTACGGCGCGAAGTGTACAGGTGGCGTTTTCGATTAATTTTAACACGTTGTTGGTCGAACTGCAGATTTTCTTCCCTTTTATTGCAATGTCAGCCATGGCGAAAGGTCAACGGGAAGCCACTGTGTCACTTTTGGTTGTTCTAAGAACTGCAGAAAAATAAAAGGAAACTGTCATCTGAATAAGTATGCGGAACACATCAAACGCGCAGTGCTTGCGATTGCTTCATGGCACATCGTTTGTGTTACGTGACAACAATATAGACGGAATACCTAGTGTTCCACTCGGCCAAATGTCAACGACCAAACATAAGCGGTGAAGTATGGCCTTGAGTGTTAAAAAGTGCATAAAAAAAGTCTAAGCACCACTCGAGTAGCCACCCGTGTTGTTTCAGCGCATCGTTTGATTGTTATATTTTACAATGATAAATCTGACCAAAATATTTAGCCTCGCAGCTCTGCTCAAAACAGACGAGAAACCCCTCCCTTCACAGCGGGGCAACCGGCATGACCCACATAATTGGTGTTTCGCACCGCCCTTGTGAAACCCGAACATTCACTGAAATATACATGAAAATTACGTGGCGGAATATGTCGGGAATGTTCAACTTCCGTAAAAGAGCGGGATGAATCGTACACGATGTGCGATATCGAAACCTAATAGTGAAAAAATAAAACAAGTTCTGCCACCTCGTGTTTGCAATAACTTCATCTGGAAGACAATTTTTTGCGTAGTCAAAAACCGTGTCTGACAAGTCGCGCAAACATATATACAACAAAGTTGTCTTCTGAGAGCAAAACAAAATTAAGCCACGTTGCCTACTGTTTCTAAAACTGTCAATTTCGCCGCTATAGCTTTGCGAACGATCGCCAAGATTTCGCAAAAGGCGTACAACTGGTAGCTAAAGTTACTTACAAAAATAAAACTATAATGGCACTTATGATGATTATAAGCTCGAGCCCTGGTGCGCTTGGTGCCTCATCGGCAGAAGAAACTCTCAACTATCTTCACTATATATCGCCGCCGCAATCCAATCAATCCTCACGGCTCTAAAAAAACAAAAACAAAAGCGTGGGGGGCGGGCATGCAAACATCAGCATCGCTTTTTGTATACCCTGTACACAGTGCTAACTTTGTCCGCACGCGGGGCACCATAAACTAACGAGTATTAAGGCGTAATTAAAAGTTGAGCAATAGATAGATAACTGTTTGTGAGCAACAAACAAATGCCATCATCGCCAGGAAATCGCAACTGCGCGCTGACGGACGATCTTCTGCACGGGGCTGTAGTCGCTGTGACAGCATAAAAAACCGCAAGTGCAAAAACAGACTTAACCAAAATTCATTATATCCTCAAAAGGTGCCAGCATTTATTTGCTTTCCCTGCCGGAAAGCGTCCAAATATTATAACGTTTTTTCAACAGAAAGGCTGCTGTAAACATACAACTCCGACAACTTGCGATAGCTTCGCACCGTGGCATTCATCATATTTCACCCCGAACGAATCATAACTTTTCAGGACGTGTTACAGACTCATTTCTTCTCTATACTGCATCATTTGAGATTAAATTCAGTGCGCCAGAACGAAAAGAAAAAAACTGACTGCAACTGCAACCACGCGAATACATTCCGTACAAACGCGGAGCTTCGCACGCTCCAGTGGGTTGCCAGACCAAGGACGGTGCCGCCCGCTCACGTGTCGCCATTACCGCCTACAACGCCCGAATGAGCAACATGTCAATGTAGTTCACGGACTCCCACACCCGGGTAATTATACATTTTGTAATTAGTTAGTTGATTATTGTTTCTTTACCTAATCATTTCTCGTACCTCACCGGCCCTCAGCAGGAAGAAAACAAAGACTTGCATGGCGAGTACGAAAGCGCAACAAAAGGATACCGAACGAACCTGGTATTAGGCCCAAGGGGAGATCCGGATATGTCCATGATGAAGCACTCTTTAATGGGCAATTTCCCTAATACCCCCGTGTAGGCTAGCCAACCGGATGTCTTTCTGGTTACCCTCCCTGCCTTCTCCATTTGTCTGCTTCCCATCTTCGTTAGTTCTCGACAAGCAGCGTGTGTCGTGTCGAACTCAATAAGTACGACGAAGAGAACTTAGCACTTAGTTTTCGCATTGAAGAGCTCGAAGCACGTCTCTGCTGGACGGAGAACTGCGATTGTTGCAGACAGACTGGAAGCCGTATACGCCAGAGGAAAACCAGAAATACACACGGGCCGATGGCCCGCGGAATCGACGCAATGGATGGAAGAGGGGGCAGAGAAAGAAAAGTACTTACGCGAACGGCGAGTAAAATTACCACGAAGAAAAGAAGAAGACACCTGGAGAGTGCGCTAGTATGAACAGCGATCCGAGAATGGAGTGAACCGATAATTGCTAGCTTGAATCCTGGGTTGGCTTTGGAGTGTCTTTCGTTAAAGGTTTCACTTCAGTGGAGTCAACGGAGCGAGCTTTGACAACAGGCCCATTTTTCGAAAGCCAACAAGTGCAGAATCATGCCGAAGAGTATGTTATTCTGCATTTTTTTCCTTGAAGTCAAGTGTTCGCTTCACCTTGTTTCTACACCGAAAATTGTTTTTCGCCGCGTACAGGTTTTCGAAGACACCGCGGTTCCTGCAATGAT
The DNA here is from genome assembly GCF_013339725.1 of Rhipicephalus microplus. Lineage (NCBI taxonomy): Eukaryota > Metazoa > Arthropoda > Arachnida > Ixodida > Ixodidae > Rhipicephalus > Rhipicephalus microplus. The sequence goes on along the minus strand of NW_023611197.1, from coordinate 13,777 downwards.
TGCCTGCTGCGTCTTTCCTGTGTTTGATTTGCTTTTTTTGTACCTTTCTTAACGATAAATTGAAAAGCAATGAACCGTATTGATATATTCGAAATCTTGAGGTTCTCATTGCTTGACAGTGAACCATCGGCGATCCTGAAAGGCTGTCACCGGCAAAACCTCGCAAAGCTCGGTCATTCACCACGTTCACGAGAAAAAAAAAAGCGACTACCCTCCTGATCCCGAACATATCTTACAAAAAAGAACTCTGCTGTAGCAGCGCACAGAAGGAAACAAATACATAGACGCATACACAAGCGCTGTATTGCAGCTGATGAATTATTCTCGAATTACCAAGCATATGTTCAAGAACTTGAACATGCGCACTGAAAACGACGAAGACTGTATTAATAATAATAATAATAATAATAATAATAATAATAATAATAATAATAATAATAATAATAATAATAATAATAATAATAATAATACAAGCATCTAAACACACACGGTGCTGATAAGAAGGTGCAAGAAAAAAAGAAACTATGCGTTTATATACCAAGGCATTGGCGCGCTTTCTTAGAGAAAAATGTAGTACATACTGTAGAATAAATTATCGCTTGCAGTACAGCGCTTGTGTTTGCGTCCTATATGTGTGTGTTTTTGTTTCGTTCTGTACGCTGCTTTGTCAATAGATTATGGCTCGCCATAGAGCCAATCACCACATATTGAGCAAATAGGAACTTTTTGCTTTCGTTTTTGTTAACAAATTGACACTTGCTACGGGTGTAAAAAAGAACCTTTTTGTTTGCGTTCAGTAGTCTTCGATGCTAAGTGTACCACCTCTTGTTGTGTGGTAAAAGTAAAAAGAAATCATAGCTACACAAAACCTTAACAGGAACTTCGATCGGACAGGGAACTTCTTACACAGAAGAAAGCGAAAAACAACCATACACATAAAAGCACACAGTGAAGTGTAGATTTCACCAATAGGTTGCTCGTAAGGACGCGAACATCAAGGCGCCGAGATTAATAAATACGGTGACTAGCCACAGCATTCACGCCTATTTTTTGCGCGAGTGTCATTGTTATACCCATTAGACCAACACTGTGGCCTTCTGAAGACGCCAACACTGTGTAACATATTACCGTGTATCTGAACTCGCGGATTGTGATGAAACTATAGCCAATAAACGGGAACACAATTAGGCGAACTATCAACTTCTTCATATGCATGACGTGGCCTACATGGTGTCTCGGCTATCTCTAGCCGCAGTTTAAAAATGTGCTGAAGCACCCTGTGGCAACTCAACCAACTGAAAATTCCTGACAGTTGTGCGTAGTGAGCCACAGCGTTTTTCTTTTCTGCCTAATTGAATAATTAGGCAACATGATTAATCGATTTCTGAAGCAACGGAACAAGACAAAAATTCCAACGAAAAAGTCAAGAATCGATTTGCAAAACTCGTTATTGGGCAGCTCTCAACCTGTTATCTCATAAATATTCTTGGTTCCACATTTCTAAAGATGAGCACGAAATCGATAGAACATTACCGCGTGACCCGCCTACCCAAGTGCCGTGATTAGCACACGCGCTGCAATTGAAACGTTTTCAACGCTTGCATCTGCCTTAAGCCAGAAAGTAATCATCATAAAATAGATAGAAATTTCTAAACAGTCAAATTGGATGGTTTGGAAAGGTATCCATAACTCACTAACGGAAATTTTGCAGTCAGTTCCGATGCTGAGAAATCGGAGAATTATTCTGGCCTAATTAAGTCATTAACAATAACGCAAAAACTGCGTGCCCTACCCACTGTATAGCAGTCAGCAAAATGCTGAAAAATGACACAGGGAGCAAAGATCGCCAATGGCCTTTTAAACTAATAGAGCCACCACCCGCTTTGGCAGATGAAGAGAAGTTTTCCACACTGATCTATGAAACACACGGTTCCTCTTTCTACCTCTGTCTTTCCTGTACAATCGCATTAGACCTCTATTTTCCAGAACGCTGACTCAAACACGAATATATATCATCTGTTGTGTACAAGAAGCAACGTCAGTTGCTCAACCCATGTTTTTTTGTGACACTTGTCATATTCGTCATGGCGCCGGTTCGGTACTGCTTGACAGAACAATGAATGTCGAAAAGAATTGAACGTTCTAGAAAGTATCCGTCAAGCATACGATTAACAGCGCTCTTGAACACTTCTTCCCGAATCGGATTCGGTGAAGATCCGGGGTGGAAACGTTACCCACGCACCTTGCGGTTAATTTGGAGAAACGGCAGAGGCATAGTGCAGATATATTCGGAAAAAGGTCTCGGGAGGATAAATATATGCAGACGGGAATGCGGTAATTAAGAGACAGTTTGATTTTGCTTCGTGTTGCACTTAGCTATTCCCTGTTCAGCCCAACATTCTTATACTTTCTTTTTAAAATTTGGTTGGCCGTAGCATCAACGCTGCTACGCGAGCTTCATTTTTTTTTTTCGTTCGCTTGTAAGACAACTTGCACTGACTAGAATGTATAAATAATTGTGGTGCAGGGCGGAGGGTATTTAATTAAACTGAGGCTGCTAGAATATGTATGCAGGTCTGATCTTCATGCGGGAAATCGCATTTATACGTCTGAAGTCGAAAAAAATAAAACCAGAGAAAAAAAAACTGAAGTCCTCTAGGCAGCTTTCTTTTCTTGATTCAAATGTGCCTTCATTCGCCTGCCCACTCAATGAACGTTCCCTGTCTGACAGACATGCACAATTAGCCAGTTCAACTGACTAGTTTTTATGCCAGCCATTTTGTTAACACCGCTAACAGTGCAGACGACAGTGGGATTGGCACGAACAGATGGAACACTTTTATGAGTTTCATATGAGTGCGGCTTTGTGTATCCGAGATTTTTAACTGCATCAAGTTGAGCATGAGCGCAGGTGGCTTCAAACTTCCGGTGCATTATCATATTATGCGTTTAATATGTTGTGGAAGACGTCTTCAAGGAATGAAAAAAAAACATATACAGAAACACAGATGATTACTCTATATCGACATACAATACCCATTTATTGAGCAATAGACTTTTCAAGGAGACTTTTAATAGGATTCCAAACAAGCTTAAAGGGTTTGATCTCGGCCACGGTGATCGCATTTCGATTGCGGCAAAATGATTGTGCACGTTAAAGAGCAGCAATCGGACGAAATTTCCGGAGTCCTTCGCTACGATGTGCCTGAAGTGATAACTTGGTTTTGGAGCTTAAAACTCCTGATGTTACTATTGTAAAAATTCCGCAACACTGAGATGCTATTCATTCTAAGTTAGAAACGTGTTCCAGTCTCCAAGTTGTTTTTTTCCCATGGGGGAACTTTCCTTTTGTTTTGAACAGAATAACAATACAGAGATTATTTATACCGATAGTCGTAAGTGACTAGTGACCACTACAATGCAATGTGCACAAAGAATGTGCAGTTCAGTTTTGCAGGGAGAGACAAAAACGATTATATTATTACAGACAGTCCACGCATACACTTTTTTGGCGAACATTCAAATTTATCAGGTTGCAACTAGCTCACTGTACACAGCACTCATCAGAAAAAGAAACAACACAACGAAAATCAAATCAAACAGATGTACACACGTCTCAATGAAAAGGTGATTTGCACGCTAGGCCGAAAGGACGAGTTTTAATCTCAAGGGGAATCGCGTACTATATTTTTTTCGATTAAATTCTATCAGTCCTTCTCTATAAATATTGCAGCATTTGAACGGATTGAAATCGCCATTAGAAGCATGTTGCGCATTACGTTTAGGAATTGAGAAATTATCAGCAGGCAAAGGCGAATTTCAATTAATTATGTTATTTGTAGAAACAGCAATTCTGTTGTCGTGCAAAGTCGCAGCCGGGAGAATGCATTGTGACTGGAAAGTGTGACCTACTGCTTCACCTCGGCTTATTGATTTTCAAGGTACGCTTTCGAATTCCTTCGAAAGCCTTTAGATTACTCTTCTACGTAAGACCCCACGTAACACCCCCCCTGTCATATGACAGGGGCGCAATGAAAAGTAGAGCGTACGAAATATGGCTTTTGAAAAAATACTGGCGAGCTCTTATTAAAGAATAGCAGCGATGGGCTACTATTGCGCACACACTTTCTGTACTTACTCGTGCCAGTGTGAGTTCTCATAAAAAAATGACGACCAAATACTTAAAAAAAGAAAGTTGCTGAATTCCTTCAATGAAACATTTGCTGGACCCGCGCTCTTAGACATGTGAGCAAAAGAACAACAACGTAGGTTAAACTGGTTTCTCTCGCCTCGTTTTTCACGTTTCGTTTTCACGCGGAAGTCCGACCTCGAAGTAAACAAGCACGGCGGCCAGCGTCTTCGTTTCCCCGCCTGGCTGGACCCCGGAAGGACGAACACGAAGCAAAATTAATCTGACGCAACTGACTTCCGAGCCGAGACCCAGACGGGCAAGAACAAAACAAAATAAAAACGAAATAAACGAACCTCGAAACACAGAGCTTTGGGAAGAGACGTGAAACTGTGGAAGTACCAAGAAGAAAGGCGTGACAATGATGCTTCTCACTGCAAAGACGTCGTCGCTTAGACTTAAGAAAAAAAAAACGTTCTGTGTCATCTTCCTAGTTCTGGGACGACGTAAGAGGAAGAGGATGAAGACGAGGGTGAGGAGGTGTTGGGGAAGAGAGTTTTTGGTATAAAAGCGTTTGGCATGTACGCCGAGCAGTCACAACACATCTAGTCTGCTTCTATCCAACGAAGCCACACGCATACAGACTGCAGACACACGTGAAACAGTGCCTTCCACTTCAAGGAAAACCAAAGAAAGGAATATGATCGCCAAGGTAGGTGGGCCTCTGTTCATTACATGGGCTCTCTCATGTGCGCGGCCAGTGATGTCAATGATTTTCTAAACTTTTTCTTCGCTGACAAGTGAGACCACACCTGTGGCACCTCTCGTCACATTCTTTTGATTACACATCGGCATTTTAGAATCCCCGTGGGCATTCAGTATCAGTGTGCTTGATAAAATTAGTGCAGCGCATTGTAAACCCCCGCAAAGTAAAACAGTCAATAAGACCACTCAAATAGATAGACAGTTTCAGTTTCAGTTTATTTCGAACATAGTTACATGACATTAAATATGTCCACGAGGCAAGGAAAAAGGAGACTCGTATGTCTCCTGACGAGGCCTTCATCCCGGACTTACACGTCGGACAGCCAGGAGCAAAATCAGAGAAAATAAGTACAATGCTCATTGCACAACTTATATAAACAAAAAACAAACAGTAAAAAACACATTCGGACAAAAATTATACAAAATTTATATTGTTCAGGTTTAACAGTTTTATTAAGTTACATAAATATACAAAATTACATATTTTCGTGTTGAAAGCAAAATAATTGTAATTTCAACGAGGCAGGAAAAGTAGCTTTACTTGTTTTTTTAAAACGAGACATACTTGAGTTCTGATTAGCCAATTCGATTAGGAATGGGTATGCATTCAGCAGTGAAATAATCTGATAATCTATGTGGGATTTAACGTCCCAAAACCACCATATAATTATGAGAGACACCGTAGTGGAGGGCTCCGGAAATTTCGACCACCTGTAGTTCTTAACGTGCACCCACATCTGAGCACATGGGCCTACAGCATTTTCGCCCCCCTCGAAAATGCAGCTGCCGCAGCCGGCATTCGATCCCGCGACCTGCTGGTCAGCAGCCGAGTACCGTAGCCCCTAGACCACCGCGGCGGGACAATAAGACCGCTCGTGATGCGCATTTGTGACATCACTTCCCAATGACGCTTAATAGGATGAACCCTTCATGATCTCTAATTACCACAACCATGTCCAACCAATGCAATGGAATGGCCTAGTTTAGGCTGCAAAAGATTGTTATTTGGTGATTGAAAGATTTCATGCACAAGAGGTCGTCATGTCAGAATGTTGGAAGTGTACTTGCATGATATTTTCAATGTTACCAGAACTCAAGTGGATGCCACCGCGCAGTACGGATCAATGATAATTGTGATCTGTCAGCACAGCGTGTATTCACAGCAGTAATCTATATCTTTTAACAAAAATAGCCAATGTGCCATGGCGTTAAATGAACGGTTTCTAAAGTACGCAATTTCGGTCAGAGAGCAATAGCATGTAGTCGAGTGCATTAAGCTGATGGCATGGATGTGTTGTTTGCATGCACCACAGGCCGCACCTTTTTATCTTATATCTTTTCGCAGGGCAGTTATTTAGTAAGCCCTAGAAGAAAGCGCGATACGTTAATCATTTACAAACTGCCTTGTCATTCTTCAGGTTCTCGTTGCTCTCGCCTTTGCTGTCGCCCTCGCCGTGGTGCAAGTGGGCTCTCAGATCCAGTTTGTAAACCGGCGCCCTAGTGCTATTGTGGCAGCCGGTGCAGGTCCTGGCGCACCCGTGGCCGAGCCCGTTTACGTACGTGTGCACCAGCTCTCCCCTTCTGCAAAGAGCAGAAAAGTTTTTCTCCCCTTCACTATAGCGTTACTACCCCCTTCTCCTGTGCAGCGTAGCCTACCAGGCGCAGCCCTGCTTGATCTCTTCAAGCCTTTGTTCTTATCCTCCCTTTCTCACCCGATTTCTCAACAGGGGCAACGCATTGTATAACTGCAATATCACTACAATCACACCTCCTTTGTTGCAATATTACGCAACTGCAGTAGGCTCCTTTCGTGAAACTTCGATACCATATTGGTAAAGCGTTCAGAATATTGTCTAGTGTCCGTATACCGTGGTAAGTACACGTAGAAACTGATAATTGTAATGATGGTTTGTAAGCTCTAGAAAACTCCGGTCCTTGTAATAGTAGGTGCTTTTCAAAAGTATGTACCGCGCAAAAGCTTACGTGAGACGCAAAACCAGCTTTGAAGAGGGGAGCTTATTGCAGTTGCGACAAAAATTGAGCGATTGACTGAACAGAGCTGCAGCTAAAGGCGAGATGTCTTGGTAGTGGCCAATAGACAGAATAAAAATTCGGCGCTAAAGTCTACTTGTCTTTTTGCATGGATAAAACTCTTGAGCCAAACCATGACATTGAACGGTTCGTGTCGAAAAATTAGGCTTCCTCATCTTTTTTGAAGCACCAAACCATCGAGATAGCAATACAGTAAGAAATAAGTTTTAATGTTCTTGTTGTGATACTTTATGTCTAGATATCCACTGCACTGAGCACGTGATCAAAATTGAGCATAGTTTTTCAACTATCGTTTTTCTGTTTACGGGCGCAATAGGAAATATCTGTAACGCACAACAGCGTATGGTGCCTTAAACGTTGGTGAATTGACCATGGTGAAGAAAGAAAAACTACCAAATGTGCGCAGTTTTATTCTGTAGAGGACACGAAAAGTCCAGCTTTCATTCAAACATCGAGCAGAGGGGTGGTGTCCCCCGAAGATTTCATACGGCGACGTTCCCAGTTCCGTTAGTTTTTAAGAAAGTAGCTTCAGACTAATTCAGCAGCTGCAGGCCACAGGGGTCTGACACTGTGCAAGCTGAACACAGGCATGCGTACGATTTGGCAGGGCAAGGGTGACCGCCCCACTTAAACACCTTGGACTTGGAGGGAGGGGGATGCAAGGCCTGCTCCATCATCATGATCATCATTATGATTATAAGCCTGACTATGCGCACACCACTGGGCAAAGGCCTGTCCCACCAACCACCACTCAACGCGGTCCTGATCTTTCTGCTGCGACGTTATACCTGTGAACATTTTAATCCCATCAGCCCACCTCAATTTCTATCTCCCTCTGGTGCGTTTGCCTTTTCTTGGTATCCAGTCAGTTACTCTTTTACCCTTAATTAGTGGATGAAAAAAATTTTTGAGTTGAAATCTGAACTTGGCTACGTTTAACGCTAAGACGTTATATATTCTGCTCCATACGGTTATTTAATTATGACCACGCAGGCTTTTGACGATAATGGCAGCGAAAGGCTCCTGGCCGGCGTTGCATTCCGAGAACTGTGTACTTCCCATCTTTAAATCAGAAAAGAAAGGGACGAAAAGCAGTTAATTTTCGTTCTTTTCAACTATTAGGGAGCAGTTTGTCCTGTGGTCTCGACACCAATTGGGAGGGGGAGGGGGGGGGTGTTGTGGCAAAAAGTGGGGAATCCTGTGCACTCCCACATGTGTTAAGATGGCTTGCTGAAAATGTTCGTAGATCTTGTCTTGATGCGTCAGGACGTAATTTCGTGGAGTTTTGTGAAAGTATCACCAAAGTCGATCACATGACAATACTGGTCAAGAGAGCTCACTGCCTTTTTTGTTTTATACCGCAGCCGCCGCAGCCGTACAGCTTCGGCTACGACAACGTGGATGAGTACGGTACGCAGTCCTTCCGCAAGGAGGAGAGCGACGCCAACAACGTCAAAACCGGATACTATGGTTATCGCGACGCCAACGGCACCTTCCGGAAGGTGACCTACGTGGCCGACGCCAATGGCTTTCGTGCCACCGTCGACATGAACGAGCCGGGAACCGTCTCCGGCCACACCGCCGACGCTGTCTTCAGCTCCAGACAGGCCCAACATCTCGGTGTGGCCAAGTCAGCGTCAGCTCCGGCTCCGGCCTTCGCTGTGCCGGTTCAGGCGCCGTTTTATCAGGGACGGCCAACGCGTGTTCTCTTTACGAATTAATGTATCAAGAAGGACCGTATGATTTTGTATATGATTTGAGAGTAAACGAGTGCTGTACAATACGGAAAAAAAAACTGTTCTAAAACGTTGGCTTCTTTTTCTAAAATGTCGCACTTTCACCACAATGATGAAAGTGTGAGTTTCGTAGCGACAAATCGGACTGTCGTGCAAGATAAGGCTAGCCGTTAAAGTCATTTACCATGCGAAAAGACATGAATCGAGAAAACACTGGCATCGAGCGAAGCAATCTTCGTGCTGTCTATCGCTTCAGCGCAAACACAGCACGTACACTGGCATGATCCTTCAGCTAATCCCTGTCAGGGAAGTCCGCGCTACATTGACCGGCCGAAAAAAATACGCAGTTCCTTCCTCAGCAAACCAAAGCTTCCTTGGGCCCTTCATGGACCGTTAAGACTATCGAGCACGGCCGCTGCGTTTCATCTCCTATTGATCAGCGTTTGTCGGCTGCGCACTTAGGTTTCCACTCGCTCACGTAAGGCACTCAGCGATGTTACCGCCTTTACACCTTATACGGAAGCTCAGGGCGATAACGACAGCGATGCCGACAACAAAACTGCGCTTCAGTGTTCCTATAATTGCTATTACAATAAAAAAGCATTACCTGAAGTGGTATTCTAGTGAAAATAAAATTAGCCAAAACAAAGAAGCTGACGCACTAAAATGCATTTTTTTTGTGTTCATTCCGAACATCAGAAGTTGCATATATATATGCTTACCCAAGCTTAACCAAGGTTATACAGTCGGCCGATGAACACCCGTTTACTATGTGAGCTCAAAGGCTCTGCAATGAACATTCTTTCGCGTTGAGCAAGCCTTCAATACGTGACATATATAAACTTTGTAATTGTTGTTACTTCACTGCCAAAACAACAAAAAAAAAAAAAACGCTGATAGATGTTTTCTTCGGCTGTGCAGTGGCTATATGACGCTGACCTGCTTAACTAAAGGCCATTTCATGCCTTCTGTATCTCACTACTTTTTTTTACGCTTATAGTGTTAAATTTTATAGCCGTGAATACTTGCGAAGGTTATATATCGTGCGTGCTCATTTAATGTCTCAATTTGTCAGCACGGAGTGATACTGCTTTACCACGATCAAACCTCCAGCACCCAAATCACTGCCAACTGTGATCAGTACCGCTTCAATAACACAGTGTCTTGGTTCATTCAATGAATGCACAAGGTATTGACTTGCCGTAAGAGCGTCTCTCATAATCATATGGTGGTTTTGGGACGTTTAAACCCCACAAATCAATCATCAATCACTTGCCGTAAGTGATTACACTACCATAGGGCTTGCCGCGCTGTTTGCTTTACTGCAGGATAAACGGAAAAATCGAGAGCAGAACGTTGTCAGTGTTTATGCTTCTCTGTGTGCCAATTTTAGAGGAAAAAAAAACAACCAGAACTGTGAGTTTAATTAAAAGTAAGAAGTGATACGTCATGGGAGGAATTATGAAGAGCAAAACTGTCATGGCGCCCCCATTTGCAGTAAGAAAACACAGAGAGACAAAATACACGTGTATTTCTTTGTGCGTGGGTGGCACAAAAATGCGTCTGACCGTTATTTCCATTTCAAGAACCTTCGGCCACCTGGTGGGCTTCCGCAGAACTGATCCGCCAAATAAATCAATGGTTGACTACGACCTCGACCCACACGCGTTTCCTGCCGGACTCTTCTCGCCTCACTTTTGAAAATATTTTACTTCATAAATTGTACATATTCTGATTCTGTCGTAAAGAGAGAGAGAGAGATTATTTATTAGGAGGCTTGCAGAGAGGTCGACCTGAGCTAGTTCATTCTAGCCTGCTACTCTGGACAGGGAAGAGGAACCGGGGAAATAAGGAAGTAATGATGAAGGGTGACGATGGGGACAGCAGTTATGCGTACATACAATAACGACGCAGCATTGTGGCTTCGCTAGAGTCTATAGTTTTCCAGCCATGAATAATACATCTCGTTTATATGCGCCACTATAGTCTGATTGATGAATAAGTGTAAAGGAATCTCTGAGAAAGAGCAAAAAGCTACAATCGTTCTTTCCGAAAAACAAGGGATTAAGCTGGGATTACGGCTCGTTCGCGCCATGATCCGGCCATTGCATATATAGTGGCGCGCTTGGCCCGTTTCGTGCCCCACTGCCGCACCACCTGTTCGCCTAAGCGGCGCCGTTGAAGGCCACGAAGAGAAAGGGCGCGTCGAGGACAAGGCCACCCCGTAATGGCTGCTTCTACGCTGTGAACGCACGTTCGTTTATCTCGTGCGTTACGGAAACGTGAATTTGAAATTGGATCACTTACAATTTGCGCATTTTAGCGTACACTCTTAAGAAATATTGGTGTATTTGTGGAGTAGTTCTACCACGCAACAATAATCGTCGTCTGACCTGCTCGCGTTTCCTTTTTAGAAAAGCCGGCGATGGCCACTTTCCTGCCAAAAATGCTATGTCACACAGATAACGCACCCTGTTCGTGACCGCGAACTGCCGGAGCCGTGGTGATAACGCAAGGAAGTGCGCGAAGTAGATGACGATAGTGTAGTACAGTACTTGGATGCTGATATCTAAATCAGACAATGCCACCTAGAAATTTCAGGCCTGTTCACCGAGTCTGCCACGGGCTCTGACGTCACTCCGTTTAGACCGATGTGTTTTGCTGCACAGACGTGTAAGCTTGCTCGCATCGTTCAACAGACATGCATTGCCAAGCCCGACGAACGTTTTTGTGGCGTGCTGGTGTGCTTGTTGGCGACTCGAGAAGACCGTCTGTGTCCGTGAACTGCAGCGTGGATAGTGGTGTGTTTTCTGCATTGGAAATTCGCAAGCTGTACGGTGCAAATCCGAATGGTTGGGTGACGCTGCGTGGTGAATTGTCGAGGTAAAAGGCCGACGCTAGGAGTGTTTCCGTTGCCTAAGGGCAACCGACGAACGAAATGGGAGCCTGTCGTTCGTCAAGCTGACGTCGACATCCGTTTTATTTTTGACCCGAAGGTACGTGTGTCCGTACTACATATTTCTAAGTCGTTCCAACGGCACCATCTTCACCATATTTCATTCTCAATCTAAAATGAATGTGTCTTGTGTTCTTTTGACTTGGCGTAATTCCTGGCATTAAAATAATAAACGCGCGTGGCAGTACGTTTTCATAACAGGCGTTTTTCGTTCAGGGTCGGTAAAAATTTTGCTATGAGCGATCAGCGCCGCCGAATTGTATTACATCTGTTCACTTTGTTGAAAAAACTGGAAGGAATGCTGTTGAATTACTTAGTGCATTAGTTGTGTGCATAGTATTTTCTTGTCGGTGTTTCTACCACTTTATTGCCGTCAGCACTTTAGCTTATATGTTTCCTTTAAGTTTAGATGTGTATAGACACTTGCGGTGAAGTGCTTCCTTAACTGGTTTTCAGGTGTGTGATTTCTATTTCAAACTCTAGAATATTTAAGAACCACTACCGAAAATATACCGATTCAAGAGCCGGCAGTGCAGTATAAACACCCACAGGGGCTGCAGGGTTTAATATACTAGTAGTACTAATATTTTCCCCAGGTTCTAAGTTATATGACCGACTACGCACCACTGCGAGAGGGGCCAGAGCAAAAGAGGAAACGCCGCTACTTGTCTCAATCACACACACACAAAAAAAAATTCGTGGAACGAAATATTTTATTTTCTCCTTCAATGGTCATCACCTTAACATTGTGCTGAATAACACACTTGTGGCAGCATCACACGCTCTTCTCATAGCTACGTGTCTTGTGAACAGGTGTTCGAAAGAGTAAAATGAAACAGCAGAAACTTTGCAAATGAGTGGGAACGTTTCTCTGCAGCTCTAGGTGTGGGCGTGCGTGTGTGCGTAAATAAATAATAAATTTTACCCTATTTTTCCGTTAGTTCGTTGGTCCTATCATGTTTTGCTCTTACAGATTGACCACACGGTTGATAGCGTACAATCTGAGTTTTTTCGTGGAAGCGATGGCACCACTTGTGAATCACCGAACGCTTTAAGCGCAATACATTAAATGAAACCAGTGCCTTTTTTTTACCCAAAAGGCAGAATGAGCTGTTAAGCAGTAAACTCGCCGCGAACGCTTTATCTTTACACGGAGACGATGGTGGCAATGAATGCACAGCCTCCAGCACGCTCGCTTGGGCAAACGAGTGACGTCATGGCGGCAGTGAGCAGGCATGATAATCTTCTAGGTGGCATTAGGATCAGACAAAATTTTTGAATATATCAGAAGCAGTGTGCGAGCATTTGACAATTTACTTCCCCGCTCACCACCCTGAAAATATGAGACACGTGTTTGCTTATCCAATAGAATTGAAGACGGGTGGCTCACACGCTTATTTGCCAACCTTGTGGTGAACAAAGTTTCTTCTACCTCTAAATATTTGTCACCGCCGTGTTGAACTAATGTGCTTGTGTCATCAAAAGAAGGGGTAAATTTGCACACTGCGAAATGAAGGAATGGGTAGTTGCATGGTCTGCATTTTAGGTGAAATGGCATTTGCGGGGTCCAACACTCGGACGATGTCCCGATTGTATTATAAACATTACCTGTGTCCCTTTGTTTTCTTGCTGTATTCCACTATGATCTCGTGTAATGGATTCCGCTTAGTGAAATTCTAGCTCGGCTTTCCATACTACTGCAAATATAGATCGCTTTCCCTGAAGACGTTAACATCGGGACACCAGGATCACTGAATGCCGAGAAAACGCAGACTCATAAGCGAAAAGAAACAAAGATAGAACGCAATAAAGCTCTTTCCTTTGGGCGCTCCGAATAGCCGAAGCTGCCGCCCGGGTTGAGGACTTAGAGCCGTCACCTGAGGCCCCGATACAACATCGACGAAGGCTGGAACGGCGCAGGGGTTGATCCCTTCTTTCCCCCGCCCAGCCCGAAGAGAACTGCCGCATGAACCCTAAACAAAGCTTATTCATTCTCATTTATTGCTCAATCGCTATGCTGTAGTGAATATAGAATTCGATCGAGCAGCGAGTTCCTAGCTATAATGCAATTCGATCAGCGGCACTGAACTCGCGGAGGAAATGAGAAGAGATGTTTTTTTTAGCTCTATTTGTCCTGTG